>JAUPMG010008437.1:0-15770 GCA_031762675.1 Pachysandra terminalis | reverse complement strand
ATCGACCCATTCATATGGAGCATCGCATGAGACATCACTTATCAAATCAACACCTGCATAATTGTATCAATAAAAATCAGGACTTTGATTTATTGGAAATTTTTGAAATATGTTTCTTTATCTTTTTTTTTATTTTATGAAAATATCTTGCTTTATCACGAAAATTCCCACAATATTATGAGAAACCCTACATTCAGGATAGTTGTCTAGCAAATTTGGCCTATGATCCAAATCTTACCAACAATATCCCATGTACGAGACGTTTCCAACAATTCTTCATCAGTTTTGGAATCTTCGGTACTCAATACACCTATAAGGCTTCCGTCCTGTCTTAATCTACGAGTTATTGCACGAGTATCAACATCATCTGTTACATTGAAAGACAAAGGTATGAAAGAAATGGAAGGTCACCATTTATAATATCTGTAAAAATGAAGGGAATCTATTAATGTACCATCTGCAATACAGTGGCAATGAAATTACAGACAAAATTTCACTCACATATACCCATGATGTTCCTTTCCGCTAAATAATCACCAAGAAGTTTTGTGCATCTCCAGTTTGAAGTACTAGAAACAGTTTACAAAAAAGAAAAAAAAAAAAGGCATGAGACATGATGCTTAAAAGGCAGAACATGGATATTCTAAAGCTAACACAATTGTGAAATGGTGGCATACCCGATACTTATACTTCTGATCACTAAACCAGCAAGAAAACATTGCCTTGATTCTTCATCATCTATTAAGAGGCATAACTACTTCAAATTTTAAACAATCAGAAGATAAAAGGTCCTCACAATACAAAACCAGCAATTTCACTTACCAAAGTTAATGCCGGTATTGCCTATATGCGGGTTTGTCATTAAGACAAACTGGCCTGCATAACTAGGGTCTGTAAGGATTTCCTGATACCTATAAAATAGGACTCATCGTTCAAAATCCATATAACATACTGGGAAGTGCATTAACCTTGCTAGAAGCAAACACTGATTGAAAGCAACAGTCAATGACAAAGCAATACACAAATGACAACTGAAGAAAAGCAATAACAAAAAGGGAGATAATTAATAAAGAATAATTTTATAAGCAATATAACAAAATGATCCCATTATTATACACAAAAAAGTTGAAACTTTTAACCTAAGGCCCTGTTTGAATAGCCGGAAATTGGAGGAAAAAAAACATTTTCCTGAATTTTAAAATTATTCACGTGTTTGTTTTAACGGAAAAACTTAAAATTCCGGAAAATATTTTAATGATAACCTTAAATTTCGGGAAAACAACTTCCCGGAAAAAACGACATAAGTTATTTTCCGTCTGTTCTCTCGTGGCCATCGTGACTCTTCTGTTCGTGCTCTCTCTCCGTCTAAAGAGTTTGGTTTACAATTTACAAAAGTTCTCTCTCTCTCTGACTGAAGATTTCTGTGGTTCATCTCTCTCTCTCTCTAGAGTTTGCTGGTAAAAAGACCATCTTCAAGAAGGATATGGCAACGTAGGAGTGAACGCTCTTCCCTTCCTTCGGTAGGAACACATACATTCGATTACAGGCATACAAGATCTCTCTCTCTCTCTCTCTCTCTCTCTCTCTCTCTCTCTCTCTCTCTCATTCATTCAGATGTATGTTGAATGTGAAAGTATAGGCCCAGCAGGTCAGGTATTTGACACAATGCCTGAAAGAAATGTATCCTGGAGTACAAGCTATATTAGAAGTAGATCTTATGCTGAGGCTTTGGATTTAATCAGAGAAAAGATAGGGAATGGTTTGATAACTGTTTTTTTCAAGCATTTTCAATCCCAAATACTAGGATAAATATTTTTTTTCCATGGTTGTTCCAAATGATTGGTAGATCTTATGCTGAGGCTTTGGATTTAATCAGAGAAAAGATAGGGAATGGTTTGATAACTGTTTTTTCAAGCATTTTCAATCCCAAATACTAGGATAAATATTTTTTTTCCATGGTTGTTCCTAATGATTGGAAATTATTTATCTGTAAAATATTTTCCTCAATTTTATTTTCTTGATTTTCCATATTTTCCATTAAAACAAACAGAGCCTAAAAGAAAATTATACCCAAGATAAGTCTTTTAGTGCTCGAGGGGAAAAAGGAAAAAAAAAGCACAGATAAATCATTATACAGTATAAGAATATCGAAATGTTTTGTTTTCTTCTTTTTTGCTAAATGATGAATTATATAAAGAGGGGAAAACAGAAGGCAAATTGTACAAGAACCTTGGCTGAGAAACCTACTCTCAGGCCAAGAAAAAGGACAAGCAAAAATACAAGGAAACATCACATCCTTCTACTACCAAGCCAATCAACAAATACGCACCGCCCCCTCTAAATGTTTCATTAGATCATTGATTACCTAAGAGATTTCCTTCCCTCCATAATTTCAACAAATTTTGATTTTTTTTTTAATGATAACCAAGATGAATATATATAATATGAGAAAGCAAGAATGTACATAAGCGAACGCAAGCAGAGGCCAAACAAGAGCAAAACAACAAAAAAAGAAAAGCTGAAACCATACGAGCCCCCTGATAATAATAATAATAACTCATTCCTGTAACATGTCCATATTACGAAATATGAATACCATGATCACTCACCGTCAGCTTAGCGGCCAAGCCATCCTAGGAACCAAATTTTGATTTTGATTCATGGAATTTATTTTATTGGGAACATATCCAGAAAAGAATAGATTCTTAAGTCCAAACCTCAAGAAATCATTTGCCATAATCATACAATTAGATATCAATTTCAACCCTGGTTGAGCTTAAGACATTAATGCATACGATGAGTCTAAAACTAAAAGAGGCCAATCCTATAATGACAATTGAATTCAGGTATAAAAATAAAACAGAAAGGAAAATGATTATTGCACATCAAACACGTGTTTCAAATAATCTAAAAGTAGCAATGCTCTAAAGAAGATCAATTAGGAATAAAAAAAAACCTTGTTTCTTGTAGGCAGATAATGCTGAAAAAAAATATTGAAACAGCTTTTTCAATCATTATGTCCAGACGTTTCCCATCTGCATACGTATTTTTCAAAGAGCATGGAATGAGTCTCTCCTTTTCCTTTTCATAAAGACTAATACATTATATTTTCACTCACCATAGAAATCAAGTTACTCCGTCCCTCGTCCCCTAGGGTGTCTATTGCCTTTGTCCAACATAGAATTAAGCCTAAACTCAATCAAATCAAATAGGTGAATGAATAAGCCAGAAAATTAGAGGCATTTGTAATACATGATGGGTCCTACCAGTTACTATTTTGACCCGTTGGACTCCATTTGTTAGGAAAGTAGCGATATAAATATAGGCGAAAGATTCTCTGCCTCACCAGGTTTAGTTGCCTAGTCAGTCACGTATTCTTCTGCCATGTGGGGCGATGATATGGCAAATCCAGATCACCCACTGATAGGTTACCCTCTGGGTAGGCAACATGGTCTTTCAAACCACACATTAGTACTTCTATAACAGATTTTGTCTCATGTAACAGCAGCAGAGCAGTTGAAATTTTTAATATATTGAACTCCATACAAGAAAGACATTACATTCACAAGTGGCCTCTTTTCCATTTAGCAAATGTTTTTATGCTAACTCCTGTACACAATGAGTATACATAAGGAATAGCCATCACGGAACCTAAGAACAATACAGCACATGAACTACAAAAAGAACAGTAAAAAATAACAGTATCAGGGAGGTTTCCATGGAAAACAAACACCTCAAAGGATACATCAGCAAAATCTTTCAAGATGAACTACCAGAAGAATCAAGTTTTTGGATCTCTTAAATAGGCTTTAGCACATCTTCAAAAATCCAGTAATTCCTATTCCCAAATACGCCAGATAGCAAAAACAGCAAGCTAGCATGTCAATTTTCTCCTCTCGCATAGGCTGCCCACCCATCAACCTTCATAAATATATAAGCCAAAACCTAAGAAAACCCAAGAAACTGTGGAGAAGAAAAAACTCCAAAGTGAGGATGCCACAGTGATTCAGGAGCATTCCTTTTATTATAGGCCATTATTGTACCGCTACTGTAGTGGGTACTGTTTGCGTTACTGTAGCATCTACTGATCATGTACTGTGGCAGCACTGTTCACAGTGTTTTATTTTCTGATTCAAATCATCTAAGGTCATTCCCGTAAAAGGTAGGAGCAGTAGCCAATGAAAACCAGCCACATAAGCCTAACATGGCTGACACACTATCAACATCAATTAAAAAAGCTTTTTTTTTTTTTTAACCATATGTGTTTGTCTATGTCAGGCTTATGTTGCTTTTGGTTATTGGCTGCTGTTCCTTCCCATAAGGGGAAGGACCTTAGATTGAATCCTTGTTTTCTTAGTTTGAGGGTATTTCAGTCTTTTTACTTATTTCTTCTTAAGCTATAATGTAGGGCTGAGATTAAAAGTTTTTAAAGGTTGAGATTTAATGTCATTAGGGTTAGGAGGTTACAAAACTAACTTTTTTAGAGATTATAAGCAGTTTTTATCATATTCTAATTTATCATTAAGAAAGAAGACCTTGTTCCAAGATGCAAAGACCAGTTAATTTGTTCTCTATTTGTTTCATATCATCTCTACCCACTATCAGATTGGATCCTCGCTGAATCAAGTGATCTTTCTCGGCATCATATTTGGTATGAGAGCCAAAGTGGTTCTTGTTTTTCTGCCATGGCAGCAAGGAAAGGGAGAGTTCCTAGGTTGAACCGAGCCCAACAAGGTGAGATGTTAGAGATGTGAAGAATAATCGAGTAACTTACGCAGAGTTTCAAAACCTACAGCATAGAGAGCGTGCGGAAGCTCGAATGGAGATACCGGAAGGCAACAGCAACCCCTTCGATCTACCAAAAGGAGGATTTGAGGAAGATGGAGTGGGCTTCGAAGACAATGCTCCCATGGTTTGAGACCAACCTGACCGTGGTGGATTAGAAGAGCAGTTGGTGAGGGCACTTAATTTAAACAATGGTGGTGTAAGGATTGAGGTGCCTGATTTTGATGGTAGGCTGCATGTGGAGGATTTTCAGGATTGGGAAGCCGCTCTAGAAAATTATTTTGAGTGGAAAACTATGTCAGAAGATCGAAAGGTGCAGTTTGTGAAGATGAAGTTGAAGGGTTCTGCTATACAGTGGTGGAAACGATATGAAGAACAACGTAGTAGGCATGGAAAGCAGAAAGTCAGCAATTGGGAGCACATGAAGATGAAATTGCACAAGCAATATCTTCCAGCTGTTTATACTTTGCCACTATATGAGAGATTACATGGGTTGCGACAACCTGATATGAGTGTGCAGGAGTATACATCTGAGTTTAATAATTTATCTACTCGAGTGGGGCTGAATGAGACTAATGAGCAGCTGACAGCGAGATATGTCTGGTCTGAGGATTTTGATTAGAGATGATATGGGAATTGTTAGAGTTACCAAACTTGAAGATGCTAACCAACATGCTCTTCGAGCGGAGAAATGTGTAGCTCGTCTTGGTCCACGCAGGAGCACCATTGTTCATACAAATACAGTAACAAATACTAGGAATTCTGGTGCTGCTAGAGGTGTACAGAATGGCCAAACAGCAACTCGAAGTGATCGTGTAGCTGCATCCTCAACTAGACAAGTCTCTAGACTACTTGGAGGAGTTGATCGAGCTGAAAAGATCAAGTAACCAGCAAGGTTAGGGTTTGATACTTAGGTTGCCAGCAGTTCTTCATGTGGAACAGCTGGTTTACACGTCATTGTTTCTTATGTGGAGTGGAAGGGGATGCTTCTAATGAAAGTCCACAAAGAAGAGAGCACTTAGCTGAAGTTGATGATGGGGATGAGTATTTGGAGCCATTTATGACCAGCAGATGAAGAAGAGGTAGACATTATGCCATCACAAGGTGAGAGTTTGGTGGTCCAAAGGATGATGACAGCATCTAAAGGTAGGAAAGTTGAAGATTGGTGTCAATGTAACATATTCCGCACACGTGTCATATATGAAGGAAAAGTGTGCGATGTGATTTTAGATGGTGGCAGCAGTGAGAACATAGTTTCTAAAGAGACCATGGACAAGCTGAAGTTGCCAATTCAGAAGCACCCAGGTCCCTTGTGCCAATTCAGAAGCACCCAGGTCCTTACAAGGTGGCTGGACTCTAGAAAGGTGATGAAGTTCCCATCACTACTTGTTGCTTAGTTCAGTTCACCATGGGTGATAAGTACAAAGATGAGGTGTGGTGTGATGCTGCACCGATGGATGCATGACATATACTTTTCGGGGGGCCTTGGTTATATGACCGTGACATGATCCATCTTACTAAAGACAACACATTCATTCCGTAAAGAGGGTAAGAAGTTAACTTTGCATCCTTTGAAGGAAGATTTATCCAATGCTCCTAAAGATAGCAAGATTATATGCTTACTTACAGCTCGTAAATTTGATAAGGAATGTCAAGAAAGCGGAATTGTTTATGTACTGATTAAGAGGACAGTGGACGAGCAAATTGAAGACAACAACTATCCATTTGAGGTTAATAATTTGTTGAAAGAATTTGGTGAGTTGGTAAGTGAAGATTTACCCAAGGGGTTACCACCAATGTGGAGTATACACCATGAAATTGATTTGGTCCAGGGTGCTGCTTTACCGAACCAGGCAGCATATCGGATGCCACCAAACCAAGCTGATATGAAAAGACAAGTAGAAGATTTGATTGCAAAAGGACTAGTGCGTGAAAGCAAGAACCCATGTGCTGTACCTGCTTTGCTTACACCAAAGAAGGATGGTTCGTAGAGAATGTGTGGACAGCCGTGCAATAAACAAGATAACTGTCAAGTACAGGTTTCCAATTCCAAGGTTGGACGACATGTTAGACATGCTGGCTGGTTCCAAGGTGTTCTCAAAGAATGATTTGCACAGCAGGTATCACCAAATCAGGATTCATAGTGGTAAAGAGTGGAAGACAGCATTCAAGACACCGAATGGCTTATAAGAGTGGCTCGTGATGCCTTTTGGCTTGTATAATGCCCTTAGTACATTTTACATGAATCATGACTGAGGTACTCTGTCCTTGGGTTCTTTTATAGTAGTATATTTTGATTTATAGTCACAATTAGAGTGAGTACTTGCGCCACTTACGCCAAGTCATGGAGGTTCTTCACAAGGAGAAGCACTATGTTAATTTGAAGAAATGCTCCTTCCTATGCGACCATGTGGTGTTTTGGGGATATTCTGTTTCAGTAAATGGATTGAAACCTGATTTAGAGAAGGTGAAAGTAGTCAAAGAATGGCCTACACCTCAATCCATGAGAGATGTTCGAAGCTTCCATGAGTTGGCTTCTATCTATAAGAGGTTTGTCCGCAATTTCAGCTCAATTATTAGCCCTATAACCGAATGCTTGACGGGTACTACTTTTGTATGGTCCAAAGTAGCAGATAACGCTTTTCATTAAATCAAGACTGCCATGACTGAAGCTCCAGTTTTAATGCTACCAGACTGATAAAATCTCTGTTGTTGAGTGTGATGCATCCCATGTTCTTAGCCAATATGGAAGACCTGTTGCTTTCTTTAGTGAAAATTTAAAGATTACAAGAGACGCGCTAGTCTACCTATGACCTAAACTTCTATGCTTTAGTGTGTGTTCTATAACATTGGAGGCATTATCTAGTGCATCAAGAGTTCGTTGTGTTTTCTGACCATGAATCTCTTAAGTACTTGAATTCCCAAAAGAAACTCAGTCCAAGATATGCAAAGTGGAGCTCTGATCTTCAAGAGTCACATTTTCATTGAGGCACCAGTCAGGAGAGCTGAACTAGGTGGCTGATGCACTGAGTAGCCATTCTTTGCTTCCAACCACTATGCATGCTCACGTTGTAGGCTTTAAAGAGATGAAAAAACATTATGCAAGTGATCCATATTTCAGTAATGTGCTTAAGGAGCTGAAAAATCCAATAGGAGGTTTAGATACTACTTTTGCAGTACATGATGGATACTTATTCAAGTGTAACCAATTGTGTGTTCCAGAAGGATCCCTACATGAACAAATTGTAAGGGAGCTGCATGGAGGTGGTTTGGGTGATCATTTTGGTAGGGATAAGATATTGACAATGGTGAATGATTGCTATTATTGGCCATGGATGCACTGTGATGTTGAAAGATTGGTGAAACACCGCAGACCATATCAGCTAGCTAAGGGGAAATCTCAAAATACAGGTTTATATACGCCATTACCTATTCCTACTTCACCATGGGTTTGTCTTAGTATGGACTTTGTGTTGGGACTTCCAAAGACAGCTCGTTGCCATGATTCCATCTTTGTGGTAGCGTAGTAAACATTTTTTCTAAGATGGCCCACTTTATTCCATGTTCCAAGACGTATGACGCTTCTCATGTGGCAAAATTATTCTTTAGAGAGGTGGTTCATTTGCATGGGGTTCCCAATTCTATTGTTCATGATCGGAATGTTAAGCTTATGGGGCATTTTTGGCTTACTTTGTGGAAAAGTTAGGCACTAAGTTACAATATTCCATCAATTGTCATCCACAAACTGATGGGCAAACAGAAGTTGTGAATCGGAGTCTTTGAAATTTACTAAGATGTATAGTTGGGGACTATGTGATGACATGGGATAATGTTCTATCTCAAGCTGAGTTTGCTTATAATAATTCAATCAACCGCACTACAAAGAAGACATCTTTTGAGACTGCTTATGGGCATAAATCACAACATGTCCTAGATTTTGTTCCATTGCCACCAGATGCACAACCGAGTGAAGATGCAGAAGCTTATGCTGACCAAATTAAGCGGATTCATGAAGAGGTGAGTGCTGCCATCAGAACCAGCAATAATCAATACATGGAGGCAACAAATCAGCACCGAAGACTTAAGGAGTTTACAGAAGGTGATCAAGCTTTGGTGCATTAAAGGAAGGAGAGGTTTCCTAGGGGGGCTTATCACAAGCTGAAACCAAGGAAGATTGGACCCTGCAAGATTCTAAAGAAGATTAGCTCTAATAATGGATTAGTAAAATGACAAAGAAGCCAAGGGAGGTAGTTGAAGATGTGCTGGACATGAAATTCGTTCTCGAAGAGGTAACCAGTACCGAAGTTTCCTAATCAAGTCGCTAGGCAAACCTTCAAGCGAAAGCACTTGGATTTCAGAAGACTTGCAGTGACTTGATCCAGCAATCTATGCTCAATATGCCCAAGTTTTCTCGTCGGAGCCAAGTTCTCCCAAACCCAAAGGGATTGATGTCCTTTTATTATAGGCCACTATTGCAGCGTTACTGTGGCATGTTACTGTAGTGGGTATTGTTCAATTTACTGTAGCGGGTAGTGTTCACGTTACTCTAATGATACTGTTCACAGTGTTTCCTTTTCTTAATTTCTGAGGGCATTTCAGTCTTTTTATTTATTTCTACTTGAGCTATAATGTAGGGATGAGAGTAGAAGTTTTTAAAGGTTGAGATTTATTGTCATTAGGGTGAGAAGGTTATATAAGTAACTTTTTTAGAGATTGTAAGCAGTTTTTATCATATTCTAATTTATCATGAAGAAAGAAGACCTTCTTGCTGCAAAGATTAGTTGATTTGTTCTCTATTGCTCTCTATTTGTCTCTTATCATCTCTACCCATGATCAGATTGGATCCTCATTGATTCAAGTGATCTTTCTCAGCGTCACACAGGGCAATGGATGACAAGATGGTTGACTGCTTCTGGATCCTTCTTGCACCTGATGCAGAAATTTTGGATGGTCCATTTGGGATTAATCAGATAGTCGAGTGTAAATATATTATCTAAAACGGTTAACCATACAAAGAAAGAGACCTTAGTGAGTGCTTGTACTTTCCAAATTGCTTTGAGGGAAAGGAAGAATGTTCCAATATCCAAACGACTATCATTCGGGAAAGTACCTAATTGAAAATTCCCCCTCGTTGCTCCAAACCCAGCTCCTCAGAGTCATATCTGAATCTGAATTAGCCACCAATTGAAGAAGAGATAGTTATCCAATTGATTTCAATTCCCAATCACAGAGATTCCTATGGAAATAGATATTCCAAGTCATAATAGCTCTATTTCTCAGCAAGTAATCCTGAATCAATGCATTCTTGTCCCTTGCCAGATTAAGTGGCAACCGGAAAAGTGAGCTAAGAGAAGTCACCACATGTCTTATCAGCCCAAAATTTCATCCAACACTCCAATCATAATGCGGTAATCGAAAGTCATATAGGTTCATTTTACCTTTCCACATACTGCATACAGAAGAACCCTTAACGGGCCCAACCTGAACCATCCTATAGGTGCCACTCCATACTTGGCTTTGATTCTCTCCCTACATAAGCAATCCGATTCAACACAAAACCTCCATAACCATTTACCCCACAATGCCTCATTTACAAGACACATGGAACAAACACAAACCCTCCTTGTTATAGGGAGGCATGCTTGCTCCCACTTCACTCGGTGGTAATTAAATTTGTCGATACTCCTCTCCAGAGAAAGTTCCGTTTCATCTGTTCTAATCTTTCTAGCAACAAAATCGGTATCCTAAATAGAGATACAAAAAAAACACCAATTAGGAGGTTAGAAAATGTAAGATGAATAAGCATGATTCAGCCACCTTTTATGGTTTTTTTTTTCTTTCTATGTATTGATAAATGATGAAATTTATTAAAGAGGGCAAGAACCATAAAGAGAGTACAAGCAGAAAAAGATAGTAACAGACAAAACAGTCGTGCTAGTTATCAGCAATCACAATAATGCACTATTCTAACAGACACCATGATAACTAACAAGCACCACAATAATGCACTATTCTACTTTCTTATCTGAATTCTCACTCTCCCTGAAGCACTCTGAGATTAGACCGCCAAAGAAGTCACCTCTATGTACTCCCAGTCGTGCTAGTTATCAGCAATCCCTAGAGGCTCTCTTCAAATGACTAAACAAGATGTTCATGTCACTGGAAAGGGATCTAGCTAACCTGAAGCTATGTACGAGCCACCATGAACTGATCTGGCCACTAGCCATCCAAGAAATGACTGACACCAAGTCCCCCTCCATTAGAAAAGTATAGAATCCCAATGATCAAACCTCTTTGAGCCCCCGAAAACGATGGACTTTCAGCCCTCATCGCATCACACTCACTCAATGGGACAATATATGTGTGAATAATATATCAAGAGCAGTCTCGGAAACCCCCCCCCAATCCCTAAATGACCGGGGTTTCCAATGGGGCACCCTTCAAAATTCAGCTAGATGACCCCTCTCTTGGGGAGAGATCCAGGTAGACACCGAACAAGGCATCCAAGATGATGATAACAAAATCGAGCCCCAATCGTTGACAATATCTAAAATTGAGAACTCTCTGAACTCAGGGAGCTGTCTCAACCAGGACACACAGGAAGCCAACACTGAATCAATAATGGAGGGTACAGAAGCACACACCCCTTCAAATATATGGCGATTTCTCTCCGTCTAGATAGACCATAGTACAGAAAAGAACAAATATCTATACATATTCCGCCCTCGCTTCCCCAAACACCTGAAACTCAACTGAGAAAACAAATATCTCCTTCTCCGGAACACTCACTCCATCTCTATTAGGCGCAAGAATCTCAACCAAACCTGTGAAACCTCCGTGCAATGAATAAAAATATGGTCTATGAACTCGCTCTATCTCTTGCACATGAAGCACATATGAGGGGATATGCCAAGTATCTCCTTCTCTGGAGCAAATCCTCCATGTTGATCCTATACAAAACAATGGTCCAGACAAAAGCTCTAGTTTAAGGGGGCACTCAATTCTTCTATACTATGGGATAGCATAGTGTGGAGGAGGGGAATCCCTATGACCTTTCTAATGATCCTGAAAAAAGACTGAGTGGAAAAGGACAATTAGGCTGGAGGCAACAGATATAAGAGTCAGGCACATTATGGTCAATATCCAATAAACATCTATACTACTAATAAAAGCAAATAGTACTTCTAAGATTCTTTCAGTGCATTCCTTTATTTTATTTATTTATTTTTTTAAAGTTTTATTTAAGTTTTATCCAAAGAAAAACACTTCTATTTTTACCAACCCACGTTTTAGTAATACTTCTATGTTTATTAAAACCCTTCCAACCATTAATACACAATATATCCCAATTCCCTATTTTTTTGGACTAAATCTCTTCCAATTGAAATATCATTTTTGGACTAAAACTCTTCCAATATTATGACACCCCTAACTTTAATACACGACATATCCCAATTCCCTATTTTTTTTTGGACTAAATCTCTTCCAATTGAAATATCCTTTTTGAACTAAAACTCTTCCAATGACATATCTCCAATTCCCCTATTTATTAGGAGTAAAATACCCTATTTTTTACACTAAAACTCTTCCAATTAAGATATCCTTTTTGGACTAAAACTCTTCCATATACATATCTCCAATTTCTCTATTTGTATGGACTAAAAGACCCCCTATTTTTTCTTCTTTTTTTCACTAAAATACCCCCTATTTTATTTATTTATTTATTTATTTATTTTTAAATTTTATCCAAAGAAAAACACTTCTATTTTTACCCACCCACGTTTTAGTAATACTTCTATTTTTATTAAAACTCTTCCAACCATTAATACACGACAAATCCCAATTCCCTATTTTTTTTGGACTAAATCTCTTCCAATTGAAATATCCTTTTTGGACTAAAACTCTTCCAATGACATATCCCCAATTTCTTTATTTGTATGGACTAAAATATCCCCTATTTTTCATTTTTTTCACTAAAATACCCCCTATTTTATTCATTTATTTTTTTAAAGTTTTATTAGTTTTATCCAAAGAAAAACACTTCTATTTTTACCCACCCACGTTTTAGTAATACTTCTATGTTTATTAAAACTCTTCCAATCATTAATACACGACATATCCCAATTCCCTATTTTTTTGGACTAAATCTCTTCCAATTGACATATGCTTTTTGGACTAAAACTCTTCCAATGACGTATCCCTATTTTCCCTATTTTTTTACACTAAAGCTCCCCCAATTAAGATATCTATTAATAAGCCAAATCATTTTTTTCGAATCCTTAACTTTCTCATTCAACTTGTGAACTCCCTCCATAGAAGCCAAGGATAAAGCCAATTAAGCTTTCTACAATTTTGTTTTCACATTGATGTTTAACTTGATTGTGTTCTGTGTGTAACATATAGATCAATATTTCTTCAGCTGTTTTTTAGTGTTATTTTCTTGGCTTAGTTTTTTTAGGATGTTTTTTAGTGTTATTTGAAATCACTTTCCATAAAAGAGGTAGAAGCAGTATTTTAATAAAGGACAGACCAACAGTTGTGTTTCTTTTACATCGAAATAAGAACCTAACAGTTAATTACAAGGGATCGGCATCTATAAAGGTCTGAAATCGGCACCAGACTAATAAATTGAGAATTAAGAAAAAAAATGTTCTTCATTCCTTTCAGGGGATCTAATATATGGGTGACTTTACGACCCAAAGACATAACCTGTTAAACAAGAATGGGCTTAATTAACTAAACATATTAAACTTAGACTCCACTATAACCTGAAACAAATATCAATCAGGACTCAAAATAAACCAGACTAAGGATACCTAGACCTGGTCATTATGGTGTTACTTCCTTCAGTTGATAGATCACAGTTTAGTGATATCTTCATACATAAGAGAGTTATTGAACAAGTGGAGCTTTATGAGGTTTGATGCCGGGGGTAGACAGATGTATTAAACTTCTATCGAGCAGTATTGTGCAGCATTTGGGGGAAAGAAGTAAGAGGAATTTTTACAATAAATCTTCTTGTTTCTTGTAGATAGTTGAGAGAATGAAATCTCGTATGGCTCAATGGGAGGTGATCATGGAGGAATTCAAAGACTTTCCAGTAAGAATGCTGATTAGGGATTGGAGAGAAGTTGTTCTATGTCATCTGTGATTTCTCATGTTTGCTGCATGTCATGGATTCCACCTTCTCTTTGTCTAGCTAAGTTGAAATTCAATGGTTGTTCGCTTGGCAATCCAAGAAGGTCAAAGATGGGAGAAGTGTTCAGGAATCACAAGGATTCCATTTTTACATACATATTACAGACTTATAGGTGAGGAGGAAACCATAAAGACAGAGAGAAGGGAAAAAAAGAAGTTAATTAGGACATTCATTGTGTTACTAAATATTGACATTTTCAATCCTTACAGTGGCACCAAGATTCTCTCAGATTTTAATTTATGATAGATAATATAACCATAAAGACAGAGAGAGGAAAAAAAAAGTTAATTAGGACATTCATTGTGTAACTAAATATTGACATTTTCAATCCTTACAGTGGCACCAAGATTCTCTCAGATTTTAATTTTTGATAGATAATATAACCATAATAATAGTAAGATGAATACATAATCACTATTACGCATACATTCCAACCATAATGTTTAAATTTGGTATCGGATGAATTGATATTTTCAATCCTTACAGTGGCACCAAGATTCTCTCAGATTTTAATTTATGATAAACATAACCATAATAATAGTAAGATGAATACATAATCACTATTATGCATACACTCCAACCATAATGTTTAAATTCGGTATCAGATGAATTGATATTTCCAATCCTTACAGTGGCACTAAGATTCTTTCAGATTTTAATTTATAATAAATAACATAATAAGTAAGATGAATACATAATCACTATTATGCATACATTCCAACCATAATGTTTAAATTCGGTATTGAATGAATTGATATTTTCAATCCTTACAGTGGCACCAAGATTCTCTCGAATTTTAATTTATGATAAATAACATAGCCATAATAATAGTAAGATGAATACATAATCACTATTATGCATACATTCCAACCATAATATTTAAACTCCGTATCGGATCGGGATCATTCCAGTCCGATACCGAGTTGGATCGGCCGATCCAAAACATGGCTCGGTTTTTTTTTAAAAAAAATCAGAAAATTTTTTAGGGGTGTCGGATGATCCATATTGGATCATCCGATCTTACTCGGTTTTGAACCGAGTCAGAATTTTTAATAATTTAGGGATCGGCTTGGGATTGTGGCTTGTCTCGAGCCGATCCCGAGTTGTATCGACCGATCGACTCGGGATCGGCCGATACTTTACAATATGATTCCAACCATACTAAGTGTTGATGGGAATAGCATGAGATTGTGTCACCGCAATGTGAACATTTATCATGATTACAAATAAGGGGTTTCTAATCACATATTATCTCTACTATGAATAGCAACATTTAGTAAAGAATGACAAATATATAATACACGCTTAAGGGAAGAGAACTCTATGAAAAACACAGCTTGGTAAAGATAATTGGATCTCATCAAACAAAAAGAACTCTGATGATCACACATTGATCCATTTCTAAACAAATCTTCAATTACCACGACTCCAGACACCTATAAGAACTTACATCAAAGCTAAGCATCAAAAGTTGCCCCTCTCTAGAACATAGAGTTGACACTTTACCGTTTCCATCACGGCTAAAGAAATTGAGTCCAAAATTCCACAGAGTTGCACTATCTCAAAACCTTTAGAGGCATTTCACAATTAAAAGGCCTATTACATTGTTAGCTACTTTATATCTCAACAAAAAACCAATGCCGCCTAATTATTTCAATGCCCTATATCATGTTCCCCCTCACAAGGGGTGTCAATTGGTTCGGTTTAAACCAAAGAAACCAAACCGAATTTTACCGAAAAAATTCGGTTTGGTTTTTTTTTTTTTTTTTTTTTTTTAATTTTTTTT
>JAUPMG010008428.1:0-15770 GCA_031762675.1 Pachysandra terminalis | reverse complement strand
GAATGTAATGCAATATGGACCTGTCTAAAATATCGATTTGGGTTTATGTATCTTATGCAGCCTAGTTGCTGATATAACTGATTTGGTCAACATATGTTATAGATTATGATAAATTTTTGAAGTTTACTTGATTAATTAATGGTATACAAATAAATCTTGATTTTTGGCAACTATGTTATAGAATATACTATACACGTGTAGAATGTGATATTAGGTATGTCGCATGTGATATGAGCATGAGTGGCTTGTAATCTAATTATGAATATATATGTGCTTACTTATGATAAAGTGTTTTGGTGGTTGTAACATGTACGTTGGAAGAGATTCTTGTGATGACCTCCTAAAGATTGTTCGGGTGTATGGGCGCCCGGACAGCTTCCGAAGGGTGTTATCACCGGAGGTCCAATTGATTGTTGTGAAGGAATCTTGTGATGGTTTCCGGCGGATTATTCGGGTGAATGGCCCCCCTGTAGCTTTCGAAGAATTCTATCACCGGATTTCTTATTGTTTGGGATACTTCAGTTTGAGATGGAACTTGGAGTTGTGGGTAATCGTCTTGTATGATAGATGTCCTTGGGTTGATTTCCAAAATGTACGTGGGTAAACGTCCTCTTTGTAGGTCTCCCTGGGTGTTAATCCCTAAATGTACGGAAATAGCTTTGGGAACTGAGCCCGGTAGGTTGCGTTTCCTACAAAAACCTATGAGAGTAGTATTCAGTTGTATTAAAGTGAATACCTTGCAAATGATATTGCTTGATTATGAGAGTAGTATTCAGCTGTATTAAAATGAATACCTTGCAATTGATATTGCTTGATTATGAGAGTAGTATTCAGCTGTATTAAATTGAATACCTTGTAATTGATATTGCTTGAATAGAGTGTCGTCCAGCTGTATTAAAATGGATGCCAAGGAAACTTGGAACCGGCTGATCACCGGATAGTGGAGTGCTTTGTATGCATTGATTTACATGTTGGAATCTTTGTAGACTACGAAATGACTTGTATAACTTGTTTACTGCTATATGATTGCTGTTTATGCCATGATGATTACATGTTGTTTGGATTGATGTGATTTCATGAGAGTGATGAATGAATTTACTTCTTACTGGGCATTCCAATCTCATGCAACCTGTTATTGTTGCAGGTTAAGATGATTGGGTGATATTGCATGGTTTAGGAGTTGTTAAAGTTCACTTTATTTTATGCTTTTGAATTCCTTGTTCATATCTTATGTAATAGGCTAGTTACTTAATTATTTTGGGTTATAGGCTCTTCTGAAGCCATTTAATTTGAATAATTATGTTCTTCCGCACTCTGATTGATTTATGAAAGTATTAGTAGACTTTTTGTTAATAGTTGTTGTTTTCCGCGTTCTATGGTTGGGAACCCGAAGGTTGCACCTCGTAATCCGTGTCACCCACCTCGGGATTCGGGCACTGGGATCCGGGGCGTGACACCATCTCAGTGAATTAGAAGTACTAAGATCAACATTATGGGAAGTCAAATTAGAAACCAAATTTGCATCACTTTTATTATCAATATCAAGTTTAAACAGTCCATCAAAAATAAATCACCTACTATATATAACCAATTCTAAAGAAGTGGAGATGTAATCTCAATTGAAAATGACAGAAAAACCTAGTCTAAGTAAAGTTACTACGAGGACAAGACTACAACGAATGGTCGGTGCATTGAGTACAGTGTGCGGATCTCTCGTGTCTTCAACAGATGCGTGACAACTCCTAGCTCATCCACGCTGGTACTATTCCCCATGTATACTTTCTGATTCATTACTGGTATCCGTTTGTAATCCATAAACCCATCTCTCTCTGGCTATGTGTCTACTCGCTCTGGAATCTACAATCCAATCAGGACTAAAATGACCAAGCAAGACATCAGTGTAAATCATGCAACATTAGCTAGAGAGGTTGGGTCAGTTTGTACCTGCTTCTGTTCAATGCAATCACGAGCGAAGTGTCTGAACTTATCACAGTTATGGAAGATCACCTTGGACTTGTCTTTCTTTCCACCTCGCTTCCTTCTAGGGCACTTGGTATCTTTGCTTGCCTTAGGTGCTTCACAATTGTTTCCCCCTATTGAGGCGTCTTACCCTTACACTTGCACCTTAACCTGGATGTCTTGTGCTTCGCCAATTCGGCTAAAAGCACAGTGATGTTAGACCTTACGGTTTGACGCTCTGTCTCAAGCTCAATATGACGTGCCAAATTATTGAACGCTTTAATATTCTCATTGTGCATCTTAGTGAGCTTCAAGTGCTCCCACGAGTCAGCTAGGGATCTTAGAATAGGAAGAATCTATGGCTCATCAATCAGGCTATTCCCAACGACTTTCAGATCTCGTATCATAGAAGACATCTTCCTAAGATGCTCAACCATGCTCACACTGGGAGCCATCTTGTAAGTTTCACACTTCATCCTTAGTGCACGTAATCTGGTAGCCAAGGTACCAGCAAACGTGAGTTTTAGTGCGTTCCACATCTGAAGTACAATCTTATAGGCCCCAAATTCACCAATAAGATCATTTTTGATATTATTCAATATAGAAAACCGTGCACAACGATCTTTCTTGGCCCAAGCTTGATAGGCCTCCATGTCTCTAGGATTTTGGGAAGTGGTTCCCTCCTCAGGGTACGCTACGCTATGTGATAAAGTCTCTAGGGCCTCAGACTCATCAATGAGACATTGGATCTTCCTACACCATATTTCATAGTTCTTCCCATTCAATTTATCTCCCTTGTTCAGGTCATCTACTATACTCTTAGCGGCCATATCTCTACAATTAAAGTTACACATTTAATTAACATATCATATACACACACATTTTTGATTTTGCATTATTATCTCGGATAAACAATAATATTAATCTTCTATTTATCATATAAAAAAATACACTAGATCGTAGGTCATAATGCATAATCATCACCAATACAATAAAATTTTAATATTGCTTTTAATCCCTACTATGCAAAACCCATCTAGGAAATTAAACATTTTCAACTAATATTTTTATTCACATTTTAATCTCATATAATCATGCAAATAAAATAATTAAATCATGCCTCAATACTCTAGCATATCATATAAAAAGGGCGTAAATTTAATTAAAATTCAAAATAAATTAATTCTGAATTTTTTAGGTCCTTCGGTTGACCAAAGATTCCTGTTTCGTTGATTGAGGAGGGTTCAGTTGGTCCTTCGACCGACCAAACATGCTTCAATTGCAAATTGCAGTGTTTGTATTTTGTTGTCTATTGTTGCTCGGTTGACTGAGGGATTCGTTTGGTCGACTGAGAAGGCAAATCTGGGTTTTTTTTAAAAATTAATCCGATTGAACCTACTCTTAATTTGTTCGAATCTCATTAATTAGGTGTTAAAAAATCATAAGAAACATCCCAAAACAATGATGATCTCAATGTATGGTTGCAAAGTGTTTGAATTTCGATTGGGTTATTTCTATGAAGACTTTGTATGATCACACATTATAGCATAATCTATTGTTTGGGGATCAATTAATTGGCATTGGGCCTAATTAATTAGCCTTGGGTTTAATTTAAAGGAATCAAGTCTAATTGAATTAATGAATGTTTAAGTAATTAGTTATGGGCTCTAATTAATCAAGTTAAGTGGCTTGTTGGGCCTAAGGAGTTCCCTTAAGGCTCAAGATATTAATTGGACTCTAAATTATATTGAAATTCGTATAGAATTAATAAGTGCTAGAAAATAGGATCTAGAGATGTGGTAAGAGTCTCTAGAAGCCAAAAGTAGAAGTATACTAGTTGTATTAGGACTCTAAGTAGTTCTTAACACCAAATATTATAAAAATAAGACTTTTAAGTCAATATAAATCTAGAAGAACAAAAGAAAAGTGGGGAGATTTAGGGAGAAGAGAACTGGCCCCTCTAATCCCTAAAAGCTAAGAGTTAGTGAAGATCAATTGGAGAGGAAGAAGAATCAACACAGGGGATCGATCTAGAAAAGTCATAAGAGATGGGTAGGATGGATGTGTTATGATGAGTTTATTCTATAATTACATGAAGCTTTCCTGTGTCTTGCATGTTCTTTGATAATGTTTTACATGTTTCTACATAATCTATTCTTTATCTATGTGATTTAAATTGCTTCTATGAATAGATTATATGTTACTAGTATGTTCACATGATTGTTTTAGTGCTTAATTATTCATATATGCATGCTTGTTCCTTGTTTATATGATCTAGGTTTTGTTTTTAATGTGAAAGTTGACCTAATATGATATTAAGTAGATAGAATGATTGGGTTTTGTATGGAATCATATCCTAATATGTTCTATCTGATTATATATGTGTTGTGTGAGATTTAGGGGTAAAATACTCGAATTTTGGGATTTGTCAGACCTTCAGCACACCTATCGATTTGCTGAAGTGTCTACCGAGAATTCTGGGTAGAGCTCGGCACACTTTTGGCATGCTGAAGGCTTCACTAAACTTGATTATGAGATTTTAGTGTCTCCGGTTGTCTGTCAAAGTCACCTTGGTAAATCGACACCCTGTAGAAATCCCTGTGGGGACAAAATAGCATTTCAGGTTAGTCTGCCGAAGACTCATTGACAAACCGAGGGGGTATGGCGAACTCCTTGGCATACCTTTGGTCAGCCTGTCGGCAAATCGAGAATTGCAATGTTTGTCCATTTGCTTTGATATTTTATGACAAGTACATGTATGCATTAGATAGATAGGATATGCAATGTGAAGGTGAATTAAGTTGTGTTTGTATAGTTTTGGAATATAAATAGAATTTCTTATATTTGACTAATGTGTGTATGTGATACATGTACTGTTATGATGGTTTTCATGGATTGCTATGTGATCATGATGTAATGCATGTGATATAAGATAAAAATCTTATGGAGAAGCTTTTGAGTGCGAAAGCCCAATAGACCACTTGTTGATGTGTATTGTACTTATCATGAAGGATGTTAGTGACATGCCTTGGAAGGTTTCCCATAACCAGATATAGATTGGGGGGATTGTGTCTCGTGGGTTGTAAGGTCCTAGAACTACTGTGCGCACGTAGAATACCTGAAAACCTAACTTTCCATGAGTGGCCTAGGTTATGTCTTGGGGGTTGATGGTGGTTATGCATGGTACAGACAATGACACATAGAAGAAGGAAGTCTTAGCCCAACTCTGTCATGAGTGACCCAGGTAGTGAGACCTTGGCGGATATAGGTTGTTCATATCAGAAGCCCAACTTTGTCATATGTGACCCAGGTATGGCACCTTGGGGGCATACTAATATGGGAATTCTATCAAGTCCAACTTTTTCATGTGCGACCCAGGTGGTACTCGATGTACACATTGAGGATTGTGATGCATCCACCAACATCTTAAGGATGAATGATTAATTGAGATATTGTTTATCTTATATTTGTGAAAATGTATGTAATGCTATGCATGCTATGTTTGTTATGTGAAGGCATGGAGTCTAATACTTGATTAGAGAACTCCATTAAATTTCTTGCTCACTAGGCTTTTCCCAAAGCTTACACCCACCAGATTATTTTTCAGGAAAGGAGGTACGTGATGCTTGAAGATGATAAAGATTAGTAGATTTGGATATTTGATTATTATTAGATCAGGTCTTTTTTAAGCATTGGATTGACGTAATAGATAACAGGGATTATTTTATAGATTTTATATTGAATTTGGGTTTGATTTGAATTATTAATATTAAAGGAGTTAAATAAATAATTTGAGACTTGATTTCAATTGATTTAAATTGTTTCCATTGTTCATGCTATTATTTTTCTGCGTATGGTTTGATATACAAACCCTTGGATGAGGGGTGAGAGTCACGTCTCGGAATTCAAGTGCACCTCGATAAGGGGGCCTAGATTTGGGATGTGAAAAATTTATCCTATAAAATATATATATATTTTTTTTCAAATTTTACCATTGTCTAAAGGCTTTTTTTTAACCCTAAACATACTTGAAAGGTTCCAAACCTAATACATATATTTTGGAAGACTTAGAAACACTCAAAAGAACTCAAAGTACCTTCTAAAATCATAAGTAAATACCAATTAGAATTTTTAAATATATTAATACTAGAAAATAATTCTCTAAATCAAATATAAAAATATACTCCAATTAAAAAAATAATCTAATTAAATAAAACTCGCCAAACTATTCTCTGGATTTCAAGCATTTATTGATATTATCATAGTAAAATGCTCCCATCAAACCTAATAGGTATCTCTTAAATTAATGCTTCAAAAGGACCTTTAACTATTTTTCTTGGTGATCCTTTTAGTGAGATTATAATATAACCTTCTAATTTTCCTCCTCAATTATCATGTATCATATCTAAAGATTTTGTTTTTCATTAGAAGCATCATATATAAAGATGTTAGTGGAAGCACATATTATAGGATGTAAATTTCCTCGTTCAAAATAATTACTTGCCTTTAAAAATAAAAAGTCATTTTCAATACCCCTCTAGCTTGTTGTTTTAGATATTTCAAACCATCTCAACCTACATTTTCTTTATTCATATGCTAATGAGGCGATTCCCACTCTCTCAAATATGTTAATTCTTATCCTATGTGTTGGATATTTGAGCTGGGACGATCCGGTTCGCTCACTAGGTTGGGCCGATCCAGGTGTTCACATTGGTTGGGACATCAATACTAGTGCAAAGATTTAGTGTGGTTTGACTCTCTCCTATTATTTAGGAGATAGGCTATTAATTAGAATTGAATTGAGTCTTCTATAGATAGAAGACTCCCCTCCTCCTTTCCTAAGCTTCATACGATTGGTTCCAACCTTAGATCATCTCTCTCTCTCTCTCTCTCATCATCTCTTCTTCCTCCATTAGAGATCTAGATTTCTGTTGATTTCTATACTTGAGATCTTGTGGTTTGAGTGTGGATACTACTTTGTGTGGTTCTAATAATCACACATACCGATGTGGGACAACATCCAGTTCGATAAAGATCTTTTGCTGTAGATCCGGGTTCGTGTGCATCAAATTCTGATCCAATTCATTTACAACCTTCGTTCGTATTAGAGCCGCTATGATTCATCTTTGTTAAATTGAGGCATGTTGAGAAACTTCATCTAAGAAGCAACCTAGCTGTTTTTGTACTGAAAGCAACACATTATATGCATAGTTGCATCAATGATCATGAGATGATCGTTTGTGTATCTATACATTGAGATTTCTATCGATGATTACACGTGATACAGATATGTGTACTTGATTTCCCACAAGTCAAAAGTATTAGATTTCTTTACATGCTTTGTTGCTAAAGTCGAGAACGTACCGATCGAGGACACGAGTATTTATCTTATATGTTTCTAGAATTATGTGAAGAAAAGGGAACCTATAGGTAATTGAAAATCCTAGGCACACCTCAATAGAATGGTGTCGTAGCACTAACGATTGCAGCCTACATCTTAATCCGTATCCATATGAAGTTAGTTCCTAGCACACCATACCTGTTGTGGACATACAGAGCGCCTGACCTAACTCACATGAGGCCATGGGAGTCGATAGGTTATGTTCATATGCTTTACGAATGGAGAGGGAAGCTAGAGAAGAGAGTCGTTAAGTGCATCTTGGTTAGATACTTAGAGCACTTGAAGGGATACGTCTTTGTCTGTGGACAGACTGGTGGGGGTCTAACACATATTAAGTCACGTGATGTGAATTTCATCGAGGTTGGTTTCCCAAGCAGGAAGAGATTAAGGATGAATCTGGAGCTCGTTGAGATTAAAGAGCCAGAGTTGGGATTCGTGGAGATCACTACATATCCAAACACCAATGAGAATGTTGGTTCTCAACAAAATCCTATAGATTCTACGGATGTTGTGGATGGGGGGTGTGGATTACCGTCTACTGCCCAGTGGAAGTTTACTTAAAGACACAGATTTCAACAATTCCATGTGTAGGAGTAGTCATGGACAGAGGGGAAAGAGTATAGAGTATGCAGATTCAAACGCTCCTTATACGACCTAAAAAAGTCATCCACGCAGTGGTATCTTCGATTTCATCGAGTCATTATAGAGTTTGGTTTCACGATGATCGAGGAAGACCTTTGTGTGTATGTTAGAAACCATGATAGGAGCTTTCTTATCTTGTTAGTATACGTTGGCGACATATTGATAGCATGGAATGATAGAAAGATGATTGTAGCCACTAATGAGTGACTTTTCTTCAGTTTTGAGTTGAAGGATATGGATGAGGAAAATTTCGTGCTGGATGTTAAGATTCATAGGAATCACGCTAAAAGGCTTCTTTGTTTGTACCAGAAAACTTACATAAGGAAGGTGCTTCAGTGTTTCAGAATGTACGATGCCAAACCCATTGGCACTCTTGTCGTGAAGGGTGCTTTATTACATCTTGGTCTTTGTCTAGAGACAAAGGATGAGATGGAACAGATGGCTCATGTTCCCTATGCTAGTGCTATAGGTAGTCTGATATATATTATGATGTGTATTCGACCTGATATTAGTTTCATGGTTGTTGTAGTTAGCCGTTAACAGAGTAACCCAGAGGAGACACATTGGAAGGCAATGAAAGGTATTCTTAGATACCTACGTTGGAAATCAGATTATATACTTTGCTTCCAGGGATCAGATTTGTAGCTACGAGGATATTGTGATGTAGACTAGACAGGTGATCTAGATGGTAGAGGTTTGACGTCAGGATACACATTCTTGGGTTGACGGGGCCATCTCTTGGAGTACCAAGAAGCAAGTCTGTGTTGCGTTGTCCACTATGGAGTCAGAGTACAAAGCTTTTTTTCCAACCGTCCAGGAGGCCATATGGTATAGCTTGTTCATACCCGATCTTGGAGTCTTCATAGCTCACGTAGGACTGATCACCATCTATAGTGATAGCATGGCAACGTTAGTCTACGCCAGAGATCCCAAATACTATGGCAGAATGAAGCACATCGGCATTCGCTATCAGTACATTAGAGATAGAGCTGCACATGGAGACATGCCCCTTACACATATCCTTACTCAGCATATGACAACTGATCCCATAACTAAACCTATAGCTAGACAAAATTTTAAGGTTCATTTCAAAGAAATGGGATTACGTAGTTGTGATTTTTATTAGGTAATACAAATTTTATTTTACATTTGATATGTATACATCTCATATTCATTATATATTTCATACATGAGAATTTAATAG
Organism: Pachysandra terminalis; assembly: GCA_031762675.1. Lineage (NCBI taxonomy): Eukaryota > Viridiplantae > Streptophyta > Magnoliopsida > Buxales > Buxaceae > Pachysandra > Pachysandra terminalis. Next base: position 6,564 of record JAUPMG010008428.1, on the reverse strand, counting down.
AGTTTATCTTTTCATAAGGTGTGAGATTGTGTATTACATGCACATTTTACACACACATTACCTTAATATTATGAGGATATGGATACGATATGTCACTAGGTTAGTGGTTGACTTTCCACACAACGACCAACCCTAGCACATTCATTGCAAGCAGCATGAGACATTAAGATGACTTGTGCCATCAGTAGACCCTGACACCTTTTCTTTTTGAGGATACTACCCTAGGTAGAAAACATCCTTTTCCTTTCGGGGGATGAGACCCAAAGGTAGGAAACACCTTGTCAGAGCCACAACAGACCCTCTTATATAAAGAGTTCTGAAAGCCAACAATGATCACTTTAGGATCATTCCAACAACTCAACACATAGTGAACTCCTCTAGAGTCACTCTTAAACAACTGGTACTAGTGATTGCATCTAGCATCACTCACAAGAACATCACAACCACACAGGGCTCATATAAGATCTACACACCATAAACTAGCATATTTCATGCCTTAGACCTTATTCACCCGATATCATACCACACTACATATCGCATGTATAACTCACTAGAAATCTTATCATATATGGTAGTATACCATGCATGGTCATAGCACATAGCAAACTGAGGAAATTGATCCCTTTTGTGGGAAAAAATATCACACACACATAATTCCCGTAAACTAACACCACACACAACACATAAACATTCAAACCGTACTTCCTATATAAAATGAGGCTTATTGAGGCTCGGCAGATGGCTCGGTCGAATCGAGGGTCTCGGCTGCACTTTTGGTTCCTCCCCGAGCTCGGAAGGAAGGCCAGAGAGTTTGGGAAGCTCGGTAGGTATGCTCGGTCGGACTAAGAGTCAGGCCGAGGCTTGTATCTTCCCCAGAAAACTTCTGAAGATCATGGGATTTTGTGTCACACTTTCCACAAGCCAAAAATAGACTTTGCATGCTTAGAATCATCATTTATATCATCAAATCATTACCTTTATCATATTGCATATCAAATCTAACATCTAGCAGAGATTCACACATTAGGTCTGGATTAAATCTCTAGATCATCGCACATGTTCATGTCATCATCGTGTTAGATTTCAGAGCATATAATTAGATCTAAACAAGGTTCATCACATATCTCATGAAATTAAATGATTTAGATGCACATAAGTAGTAGCTTGATCATAGTCCTATGAAAACAACTATAGTAGAAACGATGGAAATCACCTACCACTTCTTCCAAGGTCACTTTTTGTATAGAATTCTAAGCAAAATGGATCCTCCAAGCTACTTCTTCTTCTCCTTTTTCCTCTTTCTCTTTCCTTCATATTCTTTTTCTTTTTCCCTCCTTTCTCATCAGCAACACCGGAGATTCCTTTCCCTCTCTTTTCCTTTCCATGGTCGTGCACAACGAGGTGGAAAGGTTTTCTTTTCACCCACACTCCTATTTGGAAGGGGTTGAGGTTGTTCGGGAGACTTTCCCTCTATCCTAATGTTCTAGAATTTAAATTTAGTGAAAAGACTAAACTAGCCTTACCTCCACTTCATGGGCCAAACGACCATCCCATGCCCGGTCCACCTCATATGCTGGGGCCTAAGCCCAAATCTCCTGAAATCCATCAAATATAATAAGTTCCCCAATATTTTACCATAATTAAAAATTAGTCTTAATCATTTAATTCCCTCACAATTAAATCCTATGGTTTATTGGGATTATTAAATAGGGTTAAATCACTTAATTATGATTTAGGGTCAGGGTCATTACAATCTACCTCCCATAAAAGAAATTTCGTCCCAAAATTTTACCTACCTTGATTCATAAACAATGCGGAATATCACTTCCGGATTTCAGATTCCAGCTCCATGATCCCTCAGCCTCATCATGGTGATTCCATTGCACCTTCACAAGCGGGATGGTCTTCGTCCTCAATATCTGTTATTTTCGGTCCATAATCCTCACTAGTGACTCTTCGTAAGATACTTCCTCTTTGAGTGGTATTTCAGTCCAATCTATTACATGTGATGGGTTCAGTTCATATTTCCTTAACATTGACAGATGGAAGACATTATGAACCACACCCAACTGAGATGGTAACGTAAGACAGTAGGCAACATTACCCAAGCGTTCCAATATCTCGAATGGTTCGACAAAGCGAGGTGCAAGTTTTCCTTCCTTGCCAAACCTCATCACTCCTTTCATCGGTGAAACATTTAGAAATACATGATCGCCAACTTCAAACTCTAGCTCTCGTCTTCTACGATCCGCATAGCTCTTTTGACGACTCTAAGCAGCTAATGGTCTTGCTCTAATTATTTCACTTTCTCTGTAGTCTCTTGGATAACTTCTGGCCCAACTACACTACTCTCTCCATATTTGTCCAACACACGGGTGATTTACATGGTCTTCTATATAATGCCTCAAATGGAGCCATGACAATACTTGATTGATAGCTATTATTGTATGAGGATTTTTTCAAAGGAATATGATCGCTCCAGTTACCCTTGAAATCTAGTACACAAGCTCTAAGCAGGTTTTCGAGCATCTGATTAACCCTCTTTGTTTGTCCATCCATCTATGGGGTGGAAGGAAGTATAGAAATCCAGTTGTGTGCCTAATGCCTTCTGCAAACTTGCCCAAAATTCAGATGTAAATCTAGTATCTCGATCAGAAACAATGCTAGCCGGCACCCTGTGTAATCTCACGATCTCCTTGATGTACTGCCATTCCATTTCATCTCTAAAGTTGTAATCCATACCGGTAAGAAGTGAGCCACTTGGTCAACCTGTCCACAATTACCCAGACTGAGTCACTTCTCATTTTGGGCTAAGGAAATCCTATGATGAAGTCCATAGTCACATGTGCCACACCTCGAAACCCGTAGCACAAATCCCTATGCGGGCAACACAGATCTCGAAGTGCAACCTTCGGGTTCCATGCATGGAACGTGGATCACTATCAAACCACAAGTAATAAAAGTAAAATGATACCTTTATTTAACATAGTGCGGAAGCTAAAGAGAAAACAAATACTCCAAAATCAAACAGTCAATGACTTCAGGTGAGTCATGACCCCCAATAAGTTCAACAAATTAAATAATCCACTATGTTATTACATCCCAAAGCTCTTATGAGAGTAAAAGTCTACTCATGAAATAAACAAATACGTCAGTAATTCAAGTCCCCCATCATCCGTCTCATCCTACAACATAGGAAGTTGCGTGAGCATAGAATGCCCAGTAAGTAAATCAAATAGTTATCCATCCCCATATGATATCAATAGAGTCAAGTCAAAGTTAGCAATACAAGTATGAGATACATAAAGATAAACATGATTATTTTAAGGATGAGATGTAATGAGATGAATGAATCAGAAAGATGACCTAGATGTATGCTCAGATAAAGAATGCAATGAATGCGCTAAGCGAATATAACCTGTTAAGTGCCCTCAATTGTAGCTTGCAATCCAATACAAAACGTTTTCGGACATAGGTCCCTAGGAACAACCGGATGGCCCCTCTTCGTTCCGGGTGCTAACCCATGGTATGAAGGCCACCATATTGCTAATTTATGAGTATAGGGTTCTCAGGGAATTCCAACCACAAATGCTAATTTACGAGTGTACAATACTCAAGGGATTCTAACCTATATAGGAGCTCGCAAGCATCCTACCCTAGTTTGAGTGAGGGTTTCAAACCACAGGTGTATAGTCAACCTTTAGGGAACCTCACGAGGAATCCCATAATTTTCCACATACTGGGCTCACTCAACAGTCTACATAAGCCTAACATGAATGCATTATAAACTAGGAACCGAATGATAGTCATCAACTAAAACTATACACTAGCACATACATGCGGATAATCCGATTGAATGCCATCATGGGATTCCCAGATGTTCCAACATAATTCAAACAATTAGAATCAAATTTCCAATTATAGTCAAGTCCAAGGGTGAATGATAGGTACCAAATAATCATGGAACTTCAATTTGATGCCTATGATCTACCTTGCGTCCGAAAAACCAATTACCAAATCAGTGGCACAAGACCACACCATTTCCCAAGCCTCATCAGTAAATCCACTGGTGTATCGGTGCCTACCAGTGGGTTTATTACAACATGAAAAGTGTCCCTGTCGTTAGGCTCAACAGTGTACCGGTGCCTACCGAAGGATAGAACCCTGCACCAAACCTCATCGGTAGGGCCACTGGTGTGCCGGTGCCTGCCAATGGGTCAAACCAAGGAAAAATAACTCCCCTATCGGCAGGCTCATAGGTGTATCGGTGCCTGCCGATGGTAGCGATCTGGGTGATTTCCAGATTTTTAGAAATGTTTCCCATTAAATCCAAATCCGAATTTTTCCACCTCTAAAGACCATAAATCATTAAGTCAACATAATAGAACATGCAAGATCATTCTAATACCATTTTTCGTACTTCAAACGAAATCACTTGCAATCAATAACAAAAATCCATATGGACTGATATAAACATGAGCATGAACAAAAGTAAATACATAAGAGGATTATTCAGTAAGATTCAACTTATCTGATCTGTTTCTTCTTGGTTCAACAACACAAATATCTTCTTCTCTTCCTTTCCTTCCTTCCTTCTTCCTCATTTCTTCTCTTCTCTAGGCACTGCAATGAGGACGGCTAGGGTTTAGTTCTCAGATATGAACTCACATTCTCTCTACTCTTCTCTTCTCTCAATCTCTCTCTCTCCAATCTTTCTAATGTTTCGCCCTTAAGATGGAAGGTGAGGGAAAGATATACATTAAACAACAACTTCCCTTCTTTCTCTCAAAGACCAAGTCCACAAATCCCCCACGTTGCGTTATGCTCAATGTGCGTGTGAGATTTAAATTCAAAATCTTAAATTACAAATTTTACCCTTAATGCATCCTAATTACACTAGGGACCCCAAGTAATAAGTTTCAATATCAAAAACAATCTTATACTGATGTAGCCTTGCAATCCATATGATTAAATGCTAAATAAAATACCATATAGTTATTATAAGTGATTTTTAATTAATGGGACCATTATATTAGAGGATTTAGGTCATTACAACCTACCTCCCTTAAAAGATTTTCGTCCCCAAAATTATGCACCTCAATCCTTGAAAAGTTCTGGATAACGTTCCTGAATTTTTGATTCCAACTCCCATGAGGCTTCAGATTCACTGTGATGTCCCCACTGAATCTTCACCAAAGGTATAATCTTGGTTCTCAAGACTTGCTCATTCTAATCCAAAATCCTTATCAGTTGCTCTACATAGGATACGTCCTCTCAAAGCTGCAACTGGCTCCAATCTAGTACATGGGATGGGTCAGGCTTGTACTTCTGTAATAGTGATACATGGAATACGTCATGCACTGTTGAAAGTTGTGGTGTCAATGCAACTTGTTATGCCACATGGCCAATGCACTTTAGTACTTTGAAGGGTCCGACGTAACGTGGAGCTAATTTCCCTCTCTTGCTGAATCGCATCACTCCCTTCTAGGGGAAACCTTCAAGAATACATGGTCACCAACCACAAAATCTAGATCTCTCCTCCTTTGGTCCACGTAACTCTTCTGTTGGCTGTGTGTTGATTTCAGTCTCTCACGAATGAGTTTCACCTTGGCTGTTGTCTCTTGAACAAGATCCGGTCCAAGAACACTGTTCTCCCCGACTTCTGCCCAACAAATAGGTGAACGACACGGTCTACCGCATAAGGCCTCGAATGTAGCCATGCCAATGCTTGAATGGTAACTGTTGTTGTAAGAAAACTCCACCAGAGGTAGATGTTCTCCCTAACTACCGCCAAGGTCCATCACACAAGCTCGGAGCAAGTCATCCAATACTTGGTTCACTCTCTCGGTCTGGTCATCTGTCTACGAGTAATATGCTGTACTAATATCCAATTATATGCCCATAGCCTTCTGCAATTCATCCCAGAACCTCGATGTAAATAAAGAACCATGGTCCGACACAATTCTCACAAGTACGCCATGAAGTCACATGATCTCTTGAACATATGGTCTCGTGATCTCCTCGGTTGAAGTTGAAATCTTTACTGGTAAGTAGTGGACTGATTTGATCAATCGATCCACGATCACCCAAATCGAGTCCATACTACCTTGAGTCCTCGGCAAACCGACTACGAACCATGGTGATGTGCTCCCACTTCCACTCCTCTATATGCAAAGGTTGTAGCAGTCCAACTAATCTCTTGTGCTCGGCCTTTACCTGCTGGCATGTGAGACACTGCGCCACAAACTGTGCATTATCCCTCTTCATTCCCAGCAACCAATAGTTCACGCGCAAGTCTCGGTACATCTTGGTACTTCCCGAATGAATGGAATACTGCGACTTGTGTGAATCCTCCAATATCTCTCTATTGATATCCTAATATCTGGAACACAAAGGTTGTAACGATCCGGACCAGATTTTTCCAATTTCATGGATTTTCCAGTCCAAGTGTCACCTTCACCTCGTATTTCTACGAGAGTGGCAACATAATTAAATCATAAGCGGAAGTCCTGAGTAGTTCTAGTAAGATATAAGTAACTAATACACCTAGAATAAAAATTCTAG
>JAUPMG010008418.1:0-15770 GCA_031762675.1 Pachysandra terminalis | reverse complement strand
ACGACTTGACGCCCATTTCATATTCATGTTGCTAATTGTGACGTTGGGTTCAGGTCGTGACAGGTACCTAGCGTGAATTCCAATGGCCGATAGAAGAGGTCGATATTCAGGTTTGAGTCCGTTTGGAGAGAACCGTGCAGACAATCCGCAACTTGCCGGCATATATCAAGCCTTGGGTGATATGACTACTTTGAAGCGGCAACATCAGACTCAACTCCACAACAGTGTGCAGAGGGATATCATCAGTATCGAGAACTTCAAGAAGCTAGGGCCGACTGTCTTCGAAAGAACAACAGATCCTGTCACAGCCCGAGCGTGGATTGACTCGATAGAGCGCATATTTGAAGCCATGGAAGTAGGAGATCCAAATACCGTAATTACTCCATCTTTGAGTAATTGTCTCAAAGACTGATAACTAAGACTTATATGTCTTGACTTCCCATTGTATGTCATACTTGAAACTTTATACAATGTCGCTTGGCTATTACAATGAATAATTATAGCTGGAGTTGGCTTTTTTCAAAGAGGAATATCTATTAAGAAATTCCTAAGCTACTCTGCTTCATTGCACGAATCTGCAAGAGCAATAAATTCTGATAACATAGTTGAATTAGAAATACAATTTTGCGTCTTGGATCCTCAAGACATAGTAGCTCCTCCCAGCGTAAAGATCCAACCAGTAGTGAATTTTGATTTGGATTCTACATTATTCCAACTAGCATTGCTATATCCTTCTAATACACCGGGATATCCAGAATAATGCAAACCATAATCTATAGTCCCCTTCAGATATTTAAGAACTCTAGAAACTGCTTTTCACTGTTCACTAGCTGGATTAATTGTAAACCTGCATAGCATACCTACAACATATGCTATCGGGTCTTGCGCAATTCATTGCATACATAAGAATCCCAATCACACTGGAATACTCTAATTGAGATTTACATCGGCCAGTGTGTTTCATTAACTTGGTATTAAGATCTATAGGAGTAGGAACTTGTTTATGATCAAAATGATCATATTTTCATTGGACTTTTTCAATATAATGATATTGAGGTAAAGTCAGTCCATTCCCTTTTATTAGGATTTTAATTCTTAAGATTACATCAGCTTCTCTTAAATCTTTCATATCAAAGTTAGAGGATAAAAACATTTTTGTTTCCTCCACCACTTTAAGAGTACCAAAAAGAAGCATGCCACCGACTTATAAACAAATAATAAAACTAAAATTATCATTGAATTTACTATAAACACACTTATCTGCATCATTAACCTTTAAACCATGGGATAAGACTATTTGGTTAAATTTTCTCAAGCCACTGCATATGAGCTTGCTTCAGACCATAAAGAGATTTAACTAATTTGCAAACCTTCTTTTCTTGGCCTAGGAGAGCAAACCCTTCAGATTGCTTCATATAAATCTCATCTTCTAAATCATCATTTAAAAAAGCCGTTTTCAGATCTATTTAATGGATAACTAATTGGTGAATTGAAGCAAGAGAACTTAAAACCCTAATAGATGAAATCCGTGCAATAGGTGCATAAGTGTCAAAATAATCAATGCCTTCCTTTTGTTTAAAACCTTTGGCTACCAACCTAGCTTTAAACTTATTAATTGAACCATCAGCATTCAATTTCTTCTTAAATATCCATTTAGACCCTATTGGTCTAGCACCTGGCGGTAAGTCAGTTAAGACCCAAGTCTGATTAGACACAATAGAAGACATCTCCTCACTAATGGCTTCCTTCTAGTAGGGAGCATCAAGAGAAGTCACATCATCTAAATAAGAAGATGGTTCGTATTCTATATTTAAAGTTGACTTCACGTCTATCTCCTTCAACTAGATATATAACAAAATCTGGTCCATATGTGTTATCAACTCTTTGTCTCTTACTCCTCCTAGGTTCAGCGTCCTCAGAAGGACTAGGAACATAATGATATTTGGTAACATCCTCAATTAGTACAGGAACATGTTATGAATTCGCTAAGTTGAATTCATGAGAACTAGAACTAGCCTTTTTTTTGAAAACAGGTAAATTCTGGGTTTTATTATTTAAAGAGAGATCAACAAAAGAGGTTCATACAAGTCATGTCAAGTACGACTAGACAACCAAGGGAAACAAAAGAAAGCAAATGCCAAAGACATTGGATAAGCACATAGCAGTGGCTCAATAGTAACAGCATTCCAGGGAAGGTGGTGCAGCACACAACAACAACAATAGACGAGAACAACCGAACTAATGCACAGCAGCAGCGAATGGATCCATACTCCAGCAACAGACACTTCAACGCACAGATCAGAAGCAGGAGATAGCAGCACCACGCCATGAAACCTAGCCAAGCAGGGCCAAGAGCAGAGGGAATACATAACTGAGAAACAAGCAACATAACAGCCAGCCCGACAAGGAAAGGGAGCACGACAAGGATCAGCTCACAAAATGCAAATAGGGTGAGGAGATATAAACCTTGGGTTATAGCGCCAATTTGCACATAGTTCTCTATTCAACCTTATAGCCAAGGAGGCGAAGATGGACATCGCTCATGATGTTTCTCGCCATGGAATTCCAAGGAGAGAAGTTATTTTGGAAAATTCTCTGGTTTCTCTCCTTCCAGATGAAATATAGAGCATCACATAAGCAAAGTTTCCTTATCTGACTCACCAAGGTATCACCTCTAAACTGGTCACAGCATTTTATAAGCTCAAGGTTCCACGAGAGAGGATCACGAGCTACCAGGCACTTCCTTAATACCAGTTTCCAAACCTTCCGAGAGAAGTAGCGATCAAAAAATAGGTGGTTATGATCTTCATTGCTACACCGACAGAGGACACACTTCGGATTTAAGGTCATCCCCAATTTTAATAGACTGCCCTTGGTCAGAAGGTGGGATTGGGCCACAAGCCAAGAAATGAAGGAGTGACGCTGAATATTACCTTTAAACCAGATTAGCTCATGCCATTCCACCACAAAACGTTTGGGTCTAGTAGCTTCCCAAGTATCGCGCATACTAAAGGAGCCAGACTTCAAAGGTATCCGAATGATCTTATCCTTAGATAAAGAATAAATTGGGGTATCATTCAGCCGAGTCCACACCTCCTCCAAGGCGCCATTACTCGGAGGAGGGCACCAATTGGATCCATGGATAAGAATCTCCACGCGGTCATTTATGCTCCAGCCGTCCCTATGGATTTGTCTGCAAGTAAATGAGTTCAAGAGAGGGCCCATCTCATGCCAAGGATCCCACCGGAGCCAAGTATCACTTCCGTTAACAATCTGGAACTTCACCATATTAATGGCCGTACTTCTGCTCTCTAGAATCTTCCTCCAACTCTATGAGCAAGTGTGGGGGGGTGCGTATAGACCAGAAGTTTCTATCCTTAATAAGATAAAGCCAAACCCAAGAGACCCACAGTGAGCTGGCTCTGCTAGGATTAGCCAGACATAGCGCATAATTGCAACCTGGTTCCATGCACAAACCTGGAGAAGACCCAATCCCCCGTCACGCTTGGGGCTACAAATTTTATCCTAGGCTATGGGGTGTATCTTCTTCTCCTTACTATTACCGGACCAGATGAAATTAGAACACATCCTATCAATTGTTCTCAGCCCTTTCTTAGGCAAGATAAATGCAGACAACCAATAGGCTTGCATGGTAAAGATTATAGATTTAACCAATTCAATTCTGCCAGCATAGGACAATAACTTACCCTTCCACCCTTTGAGTCTTCTTTCAATTCTCGTGATTAGCGGAGTGCAATCCTTGATATGCAACTTTTTGGTAATAAGGGGAATGCCAAGGTATTTCATAGGGAGTTTACCTTCATTAAAGCCAAGGATTTGAACAATATTCCTTTTGGTACAATCTGGAACAACAGCCATAATAATCTCACTTTTATGGACATTAGCCTTGAGCCCGACAGCTCTGTTGAACCAATCCAACGCCTTCTTAATGACATCAATCGAAGTAGGATCAGCTTTGGAGAAAAAAAAGGTCGTCCGCAAAGCTAATCATGCAAATGCCCAAATCACCACATTTCAGATGAAACTTAAATTCGCTAGAATTGGACCTAAGGAATCGGGCCAGGACCTCCATAACAAGGACAAAGAGATAGGGGAAAGAGGATCCCCTTGTCTCAAACCCTTATGGGCACAGAAGAACCCCACAGAATTACCATTAATGTTCAAGGAATAGGAAGTGGTGGTAATGCATTGTCTTATCCACCCGATAAATACCTCATTGAAGCCCCCACATATTCAAGGCTTCTAGGATGAACTCCCACTCCACAGAGTCATATGCTTTAAGAAAGTCAATCTTCACAGCACATCTGGGATCCCCTTTGTCAAGGTGGTAGTCATGGAGAAGCTTATGGACCAGCAATATGTTGTCACTAATCCTTTTACCCTGGATAAAGGCAGACTGATAGTCCCCCAAAAGAGAAAGAAGTACATTCTTCAGGCGGTTAGCCAAAACCTTTGCAATGCACTTGTAGGTGACATTGCAACAAGAAATTGGTCCATAGTCATCCACGGTAGAGGCAACCTCCTTCTTCGGGATCAAGGTGATGAAGGTATGGTTTATCTGTTTCAGCATCATCCCACGATTGAAGAAGTCCTCAATAGCTGCCACAAACTCAGCACCAACAACATCCCAACAATGTTTGAAGATAAATCCATCAGGTCCGGGAGCTTTGTCATTATGAATGCTAAAGAGGGCAGTCTTAATCTCCTCAGTGGTAACCTCCCCGCTAAGGCTATCATTGAGCTCCTGCTCTGAGGAAATTCAAAGTTCCAGTTAATGGTGGAGGTTCCAGCCGAGCCCAATAATGAGGTGTAATAATCAAGAAAGTGTTGCTCGATCCGGCTAATATCAGTAATCCTATCCCTGCTACTGTTATATATCATGGCAATCTTGTTCCTAGCCCTGTTACCAATGAGGGATCTATGGAAAAACTCAGTGTTGTTATCCCCCAAAGAGAGCCATTGTATTCTTGATTTCTGTCTAGTCCTGGCTTCAACCTTGTCATTAAGGATTTTAAACTTCTGAAAAGCCTCAGATTCATTCAAACCGGAAGAGTTGATACTAAGATTAGATGATTGGATATCTGCAAGCACATTCGTTGCCATCTCCACCTCATTATCCAAATCCGAGAAGGAGGACTTGCTCTATTACTTGAGCTTGATCTTCAGTTTCTTTAGCTTAGAAGCAAAACATAATAAGGCTGTTCCACGAATTTGCTCACTCCAAACATTAGTCACAATGTCCATAAATCCAGGTTCATTAACCCAAAAATTATAAAACTTAAGGGGGACCCTGCACTTAGCCTTGTCATCAAATAAAGACACTAGGGCAGGGATGTGGTCAGAGATACCAGGGGGACGAAATTCCACAACAGCGGCATTAAAGGTGGCAAGCCATTCATGGTTAACAATGGCTTTATCAATCCTGGAATTAATACAAAGATCACCTTCAGATTTGTTAGACCAAGTGAAGAAACAACCTTTAGTACTCATATCATGCATCCCCAGGTTGTCAATAAACTCATTAAACTCTATGACAGCATTATAGTCAATAGGACGACCCCTGTTTTTCTCGTTCGGAAATCTAACAACATTAAAATCCCCAATCAAAAGCCAAGGCGCCATCGGCGCAACCTGAGTAGCATGATGCCACAATCTTCTTCTTTCAGTTGACTCGTTGCAGCCATAGACAAAGGAAGCAAAAAACTCAGTCCCAGAGGATCGGATAGTAACCTTGGTGTGAATCATTTGGTCTCACTTGGATACTATGGACACCTGGACAAGAGAGCTATTCCACAAAATCCATAATCTGCCTCTAATAGACTCAGAGTAGTTGAATTGATGGTCCCACAAAGGAGCAATCCGAACAACATTCACACTCCTAATTCTGGTTTCAGCAATACCCATAATACTAACTTTATTAGTTGAGATGAATTTCCTAATTTTAGTCTGTTTGGAGGGGTCATTTAGCTCTCTAATATTCCACATCCCCAGGCAGATCATTTCGCGAGTTTTCTGAGTGATTCCCTGGTCACAACCGTACCAGAATCCTTAAGTTGTTTCCTCCCCAAATTCTCTTGTTTTTCAAGTTTCTTCTCAAGCTTCTTTCTCAGTTTTTTCTCTTGCTTAGATTCAAAGGGAACCAACATATTACATTCCTCAAGAAGGGCCCCATGCTCCTCAAGCTTCTCAAAGGTATTTGAGCAAGCAACCGCATTGGAGGACTCGGGGGGAATATCAACAGCCACTTTCCTACTAGAGGGGGTACTAAAACCTTACTCCCTAGCAGGCAAGGTCCCAATGTTTGGAGGCAGGGCCTATCAGAGGATTGTGTAGCACCTTCATCAATATAGACAAAAAGTTCATTGTTTGTAATGGCTACTACCTCAGCTAAGGCACTATCTGACTGGGGAGCTAATTCCAACCCTGAAGGTGTAGCAGAAACACTAAGAGCCTTGGTGTCCTCAATAACATCAGCCTTCACATCAACACCCAAGTTTGATACATACTGAACCACCTTATCACTCCCTTCAATGTTGGTCAGTACAGCTCCCTCTCCACTTGGCTGAGCTTCAGTGCCAGCTCCCTTCACGGAGTCAGCAGGGACAAAGACACTACTATTAGTCCATAATTTTTCTAATTCGTCTAATGAGAAGATCTTACCAGTAGGAACCCAGTGTTTTTTAAATACAGGGGCAGAGGGACAGTTCTTCCTCAAGTGACCAAAGCCTTTACAAAAATTGCATAAAATAGGCTTCCAGGCATACTCAACACCCACATCCACCCATTTCGCAAGGATCCCAGGAGCAGCAACGTTAACCTTGATGGAGTCCAGCAGAGAGCAAGTATTGACTTCAACGCACACCCTGGCAAACTGGATCCTGGTGCCAAGATCAGTAGTTTCGTCCAAATACAAGGGAGTACCCAAGAAGCTAGCAATGTAGCCCAGCCCATTCACTGTCCACAATTCCATAGGGACATCCACAAATTTGACCCAGATTGGAACTCTAGTCACAATAGTTTTCTCAAAGGACATGCCGGGAGTCCATTTCTTTACAACAAACAATCGGCCTGCAATATGCCATGGTCCACCTTCAAGAACCATGTCTCTGATCAGGGGGTCTGAAAAATTGAACAAGAAGTGTCCCTGAGGTAGAGTAGTGACAGTATGGGATGAAGACTTACCCCAGAGGCGATCAATAGTAGCTTTAACCAATGAAAAGGGGAGTCTTCGATCCAGAAAGAACCTAACCATGCAACCTTCCCATTGATGACAACCCTCCTGAAAGATCTCAGGGGGAGGGGCAACACACTTGATACCGTCAATAATGGCAGGGGGTGGTATTGGAGTTGCACCCTGGACCGCACGGAGCACGGGAAGAATTCGCTCCGCGTAGCCCTGATAGGGGTGGCAGAGGCTTAAGAAGAACCCCCAAGGGGAGGGAATAGGACAGCGGGGGCTGGAGCAGGGGCGCTCAGCCCAAGAGGAGGGAAGGCAGCAGGGGAGGACAAGGGGGGCAAGCCAGTGACACAACCGGAGCAGTCAGGGACTGAGAGATAATAGGGGGAGAGGAAAGAAGACCGTTACCCAAAGAGGAAGGCGAAGTCAAACAAGTATTAACGCCAAAAGAGGGTAAAGAAACGGAGGGTAAAGTGGGGTGGGTCGACCCACATCCGGGACCCGGAGGTGAGAGGAGATGCGGGGGGGAAGCAAGCAGAGGGATTCGACCCGCAGGGGCCGGAGGGGAACCAGAGGCGGGGGAGGAAGAGGAGCTCTGTGCCATGGATGAGTAGCAGAGCCAAAGACCAAACAAGGAAGAGCAAAAGGGCAAACAAGGAAGAAAACGATAGCACCAGGGAGCAGGAACAACAGAAGAAAGGAGGGGAAGGGTAAAAGGAAGGGAAAGGAAAGGAGGAGAGAGTGAAGAGAAAGTGAGGGAGGGGGAAGAGGAAGAAGAAGAAGAAGAAAAAGAAGAAAGAAGACGAGAGGAGAGAGAGGCAGCACAACACCAGCCAAGCCAGAAGAGAAGAGGACAGGGGAGTAAGAATGCCGGCAGCCTCCCAGCAGGAGGTTCACAGCAGGCTCACGGCATGTTCCAGCAGAAGAAAGGAAGGGAAGGAGGTAAAGGAGGTTCATGGCAGGCTCACGACATGTTCACGGTTACTCTCAAAGAATTCTACATCCAATGACTCGTTAATATTATTAGAGTCTAGATTTAGAAACCTATATGCTGTACTAATTTTAGAATAACCTATAAAAGCACATTTATGAGTCTTATTTCCTAACTTAGGTCTCGTAAGGTTAGGTATACGTACATAAGGAAAACAACCCCATACTTTGAGACGACTCAAATTAGGTTTACGATTAAACCAAAGTTCATAGGGAGTAACATGTACTCTCTTTAAAGGAATTCTGTTCAAAATATAACATGCAGACAAAATAGCTTCTCCTCATAGAGAGAGTGGTGAGCCAGAGCTAATTAACATTGCATTAACCATTTCAACCAAAGTCCTATTTTTCCGTTCAACAATACTATTTTGTTGTAGTGTATAAGCAGTAGAGGCTTGGTGAATAATTCCACGAGATTCACAGAAATCTATAAATTAATTTGGAAAATATTCACCACCTTAATCGGAATGTAGGATTTTGACTTTAAGGTTAAGTTGATTTTCTACTTCTTCTTTGAAAGATTTGAATTTCTCAATTACTTCATCTGTACTCTTTATAAAGTAAACATATGTGTATCTACAATAATCATCTATAAATGTTAGGAAATATTTAATTCCTCCACAAGATATGGTATTCTTAAGATCACATACGTCACTATGTATAAGACCAAGTATTTTAGAAGTTCAATTAATTGATTTATGATTCCTAGTAATTTTAGCTTGAACAAAAACAGGGCATTTACCAGAAATATCATATTTAAATATAGAAATTAAACCAATATTAGACATGTTCTTTATGTAATCATAATTTACATGTCCTAATCTACCATGCCACAAACAAATAGAGTCAACAGTATAAACGTAAGAAGATTCATTCATTAAATTCAATTTAATCATACCATTACAAGAGTACCCATGCCCAATGAAAATCCCATTCCTGGATAAGATGAACTTATCTGACTCATATACCAGTTTGAAACCTCTTTTATTTAGAAGGTCTCTAGATACAAGGCTCTCACAAACAAATAGAGTCAACAGTATAAACGTAAGAGGATTCGTTCATTAAATTCAATTTAATCATACCATTACAAGAGTTCTCATGCCCAATGAAAATCCCATTCCTGGATAAGATGAACTTATCTGACTCATATACCAGTTTGAAACCTCTTTTATTGAGAAGGTCTCCAGATACAAGGCTCTCACTAATATCCGGTACGTGAAGTACGTTGACTAAAGGTAAGAACCTTTTCTGATGTCAGCTTCATTCCATAGTGCCCTTTCCAATAACTTTGGTGCGGAAGTTATTTGCCATCTTGACTTCTTTTCCATCACCGATCTCTTCATTTGTCTTAAAAAGACTAAGATCATTGCATATATGAATGGTTGCACCCTTATCAAACCATCATCCATCTTCAATTCCTACATAATTGGCTTTCGACACTGTTGCAATGAATTTTCCCTTATCGATCATATTTACTCGACTTTTCATAGATTTCTTTCAAAGACGGCAGTCTCGTATATAATGATTGGGTTTGTCACAAAAGTGACAATTTCCTTTTTCTTCTCTTCTCTATCAACTCGGGCGTATCAACATCTGATGGTCCTGGGATATTCTCCAGACCATCATCAAGAATGTAGGCAAGCTTGAGAGTAGTAAGGAAGAAAAACACATTTTCTTGCCATCGAGTAAAATTATGACCACCAAAATGATCAAGAAGTACTAGGTCCTGATTCATGACTTGAAGCGATAAAACTATTGAACCCTCCATTTGGTAGAAACTTGTCTAAAAAGCTGTTGGAAAATTATGAACGATCAGGAGTATGGAAAAAATTAATCTGCACTGTTGATCAACAAGCTTCAAGGCACGATCGGCTCGCTTTCGTTTAGACAAGTTTCTCCCCCTCTTATCTAATCGCGAATACACTAAGGTCTTCAGGATACAATGAAGCCTCTGATCAAGATTCGTTGTATTTCTCGGATGTGCACCATCCGATCACAACAGGATACTCTGTATAAGAACTGATGATACCAAACACTATTGAAAGTCTTGAAGAATCTCTCTCACACAATCATATGATTTGGGTTGAATTTTGGATGCTTGAATTTCCTAGATCAGCAGTCTATTTATAGACTTACAAGTGCCTTTTCACAATAGGCATGTGCCTATTCACCAATAGACATGTGCCTTCTCACCAATAGGCGTGATCTAGATCCAACAGTTTGGATTCTAATCTGAAAGGGCATGTACCCTTTCACTTATCATTCAACAGGTGCAATCAAAATTCTATGGCCATGATTTAATCCATGTAAAGGCACCTGTTTGGTTGGCATCTTTCTGATCGGGTGCAACCTTTGGATCCATAAAGTGTGTTCGATCGGAAGGTCAATCCGAACCAGGGATGATCTGAACCATCAAACCAAGCAATCAATCAACATGGCCCAATCGGGTGGGACAAGAGATTTCAAAAAATACTTTCAACACAAAAACAAAATTAAAATCTATTTTGAAAATATCCAACAATCCAATGTCTATTGTGTATGCTAATACCTATTTGTATATTCTTGTTTTATCATATATATATATTTCAAAAATAGGTTGCATGAACCTATGACGATGGTCTTCTTCCTTCTACATTATGAAACTAAATACTAGATCTTGTCAGTTTTTACAAATTATAGTTTTATTTCCAAGGTACCATTTAATATAATTAGTCAAGGTTGTCAATATGTCTTGAAAACCATAAAACTATCCTAATATTGTTTTTTGGTATCCTTCACCTTGACCATGACATCTAGTAATTGTACTTTTTTCTCCACCATCTAACATTATCCAATGTCTATTGCTAGAAATTTTAATTAGAAAATATCTTTGTACGTTTATTAAAAAAACATCTAACAAAAATATATTATAATTCTTGATATATTATTTATGTTATATTATAATATATATATATATATATCTATATATATAGCACTTTTATTAAGAGAAGAAACCGAGTCATATGAGACCTTCCCACTAAGGTAGTAGCTTGGGTTGAACACCTATTTGAAATGCATGTTCCAGGAGTTGAAAACACACACATTGATCAGTAACTAACTACTAATATTAAATGCTTAGAGGTTAGGATTACAACAGAAAAATTAAGATTAAAAAAAAGAACAGTTCCTATAGAAGTATCATATAAATATTATTATTTTGTCAACTTAATTTTTTAAGATAAATGAAATATTTATTATTTTAATGTAGATATATTTGAATAGTTTATAAGTGTTTGATTACATTGGATAAAAATTGAAAAAGAAGGTTTAAAAAGAAAGAAAAAAAAAGAATTTTGTACTGAAATATTCTAAAAGGAATATTTGCTTTTAATAGTAGCATTAGTTGTTGTATATATATATATTATCCAAAAAAAATGTTAGATGTCCTTTTCATTCCTTTTTTTTTAAGATTTATCCAAATATTTTTTTTAAACCTTTTTTTAATTTTTATCCAAAAAATCGTTAGACGTCCTTTTCACTCCTTTTTTTTTTTTTTTTTTGAAGATTTATCCAAATCACACTATTCCTTTTCTTTTCAACATTGGACATACATTTGTTTTTCCTTTGTTTTAAGATTTATCCAAATCATACTATTTCTTTTCTTTTTAACGTTATTCTTTTTTTTCTTCTCATAATTAATTAAATAAACTCAAGATTCTGATTAATTATATAAAATAAAATTTGACAAATGAAAAATTCTAAATAACTAAAAACTAAAACCTAAAATCATTCATCAAATCTTAAATCGAATTAGTTACTAGAATATTTATTAATGAATTAACGAATCTAACTCACAAAGAGAAATTAAGATTCAAAGTATCAAAATGTTGAGTCTATTATAAATATCAATAACCTAATTAGTTAAAGTAAATCAAGATCCTAATTAAATAAAAATCTTGAGTATATTTTTACTTCCCCATTTTAAATATCTTAATATATAAACAACATAGCCGTTAATGCTTATGAGAATTGGAATCCATTATTAGGATAATGTTAGATTTAAATGGATATCTTTTCCACAAAAAAACCCATTCAAAATCTTAAATCTAATTAGTTATTAGAATATTTACTAATGAATTAAAGAAACTAGCTCATAAAGAGAAATTAAGATTCAAGTTATCAAAATATAGAATCTATTATAAATATCAATAACCTAATTAGTGAAAGATAATTAAGATCCTAATAATTAAAAATATTTAGTATATTTTTAATGTCCTATTTTAAATATCTCAATACATAAACAATATAGTCGTTAATGCTTATGAGAATTGGAATCCAATATTAGGATAATGTTAGATTTAATGTATATCTTAAAAGTGAAAACAATCTTAAAAGTACCCTAAAACTTATTTATTAGTTAGTTCTATATTATCTATGAGTGACGAAGGATAATGTTGTGATAACTAATTGCAATAATACTTAACAGGATACTAATAGATAAATAGATAAGAAACCATTATCCTAACAATCTTAAGATACTAGTAGATTGGAGACACCTTATCTACTAATATTTACCAATTAATATTTTTTTTAAATACATAGTATTATTCGATTAGATTATTAAAATTTTAGAAAATTAATAATTTGCAAAAGAAAACCAAGATCTTAAAGAAAATCATGATTTTAATTAGTTATACAATATGAAAATGTAACTAAAAGAAAAATCATTTTTAAGGTTTTCGTACTGTTCTAGATTATATATATTTGATTTGTCCCTGTTATAGATTATAAATATTTGATTTATATTTTTTTAAGTTATAAAAATATTTATTTTGTGAATAATCTTTGAACACTATAAGTAATTATCTTTTATATTAATATAAATTATGGTCTTTTCATACATTTATTTTTTATTAATTAAATTTATGAATTTTTGGTCAATTTTTATAACTAACAAACCCTTATCCTAACAATCTTTTGATATTAATAGATAAGTAGTATGATACTAATAGATAAGTAAATAAGAGATGCCTTATTTACTAGATTTAGTAATTAACTAATAATTGTTTTTTGAAATAATTAATATCAATGGATTAGATAATTGTAAAAAATTAAGAATCAAAATAATTAAAATAAAATAAAAAATTCAATTTGTAAATTAAATCAAGATTTTAGTTAGTTATATAGCATAACAGTTTAACAAATTAGGAAATATAAATAACTAAAGAAATCAAGAATATAAATAATTTTCAAAATCTTAAATCAAATTAGTTATAAAAATCTTACTAACAAATTGAAGAATCTAACTAATAAGAGAAATGAAGAATTAATTTATATAAAAAAAATTTGACAAATTAAAGATTTTAAATAACTAAAAAATAAAAAATAAAATCAATCATCAAAATCTTAAATCTAATTAGTTATTACAATATTTACTAATGAATTAAATGTTTGTGGCACTTGAAACTATGCATTTTTTCAAAAAATAAAATGAAGGGTAGGGACTGTTATATGGTTTTGAAATTGGATATGAGTAAAGCATGTGATAGCGTTGAATGGTCATTTTTGAGAGAAATGATGGGCGCGTTGGGTTTTGATGGAGAATGGCTAAATATGATCATGGAATGTGTATCCACAGTTTCTTTTTCTATCTTGCATGATGGACAACCAGGTGAAACAATTAACGCAACTAGAGGAATAAGACAAGGAGATCCTCTATCTCCTTATCTATTTCTTATTTGTGCTGAAGGTTTATCTACATTGTTTCACATGGCTGAAGAATCTGGCCATTTCCAAGGCATCAAAATATGATGACATTGCCCTTCAGTTTCTCACCTCTTTTTTTTTGCAGACGATAGCTTTATCTTCACAAAAGCCAATGATCAGAATTGTGGCAGTCTTCAGGAATATTTGACTTATATGAATGAGCATCTGGGCAGAAAATAAATTTCACCAAATCATCTATTATATTCAGCAAGAATACACCATCTAATCTAAGCAACTGGATGGTTAGAAGACTAAAGGTGAGTGAAATGCAAGATGGAGACAGATATTTGGGGGTTCCAGTCACTATGCTTGGAGATAAGAAGAATTTATTTTTGAGCATCAAAGAAAGAATTTGGAAGAAACTAAAAGGATGGAAGGAAGGTATGCTCTCACATGTAGGAAAAGACGTGTTAATAAAGGCAGTAGCGATGGCGATTCCAACCTATTCAATGTCATGCTTTAAGCTACCAATCTCCCTTTGTAGAAATATAAAATCCTTGATTAGCAATTTCTGGTGGGGACAAAAAGAAGAAGAAAGAAGGATCCATTGGGTGAGTTGGCAAAGAATGTGCAAAAACAAAAACAAAGGGGGCTTGGGTTATCAAGATCTCGTATCATTCAATAAAGCTTTGCTTGCAAAACAAGGGTGGAAGCTGTTACGTCCGAATGATTCCCTTAGTTTTAAGTTTCTCAAAGGGAAATACTTTCACAATTCATCCTTTTGGGAGGCCAAGAGAAAGAACAACTCCTCATGGGCATGGGAAAGTATCATGGAAGGAAGAGAGGTGCTGCAACAAGGGTGTTGATGGAGAATAGGGAATGGGGAGCAAATCGATATATGGAACGACCCATGGATTCCTCAGCCAACCACATTCAAGCCTATTACTCCAAAGCCTTAACAATGTAATTTCTCAAAGGTGAGAGAATTAATTGACCAAGTCTGCAAAGTTTGGAGAAGAGATCGGTTAGAACGAGTTTTTACTACATTAGATGTGCACATAATAATGAAAATTCCAATAAGCTACTCCGGGATTACATACAAGTTGGTGTGGCATTATACACCAAATGGAGAATTCACAGTGAAGTCAGCATATCGTTCAACATTGCAATTGGTAAATTCGTCCAAGGTAGAACAAGGAGAAAGTTCAAATCTGGTAAATTCTAGAACCTAATTTGGGGTTTGAAGTGTTCACCAAAAGTAGGATGTTCTTATGGAGATGTTGCTCTAATGCTCTTGCTATAGCTACTAACTTAGAGAAGCGGAAGGCGATAAATGATTCTCTTTGTCTACGATGCGGCGAGGAAAAAGAGATTGTGATTCATATGCTTCGTAATTGTCAGCCGAGTAGAAGAATCTGGTTCATTTCACCTCTTGGCCTTAGAGTTAATAAAAGTGACGACTATTCAGTTGAACAATAGATGATTAATGTTTACCATAGTCTCATCAAAGATGGAATAGCAAAGGAAGTGATGTCTATATTTGCTGCTACGTGTTGGGAGATATGGCAGATTAGGATTGAGCTCCAATTTAATCATTGTGTGGTGGATATGAAGACAAGCTATAAAAGAGTTATAGAAATGGTGAATGCCTTTTCACAGCTGGGTAGTGAAAGGGCTAATAGTGTTATTGGACCACAAAAAGTGAAACAAACAACATGGAAATCTCCAAATCATGGGTGCCTTAAACTTAATTTTGATGCCTTTTGGGATTGTGATACAGAAATAGGAGGAATCGGGGGTATATTAAGAGATGATAGAGAAAATTTCATAGCTGCATTCAGTAAGGAAATAACTGACATCGAGAGTGCTCTAGTGGGTGAAGCTGTTGCAATGAAGG
>JAUPMG010008407.1:0-15772 GCA_031762675.1 Pachysandra terminalis | reverse complement strand
AGGAAGGTCCGGCTCTCCCCTCTTAAAGCTAAGGGTGTTGTTCCCTCTCGCCAAGAGGGGGGCGGTTTCCTGATGGCCTACCAAGGCAAAATGCCTATGTATTGGAGAGATCATTGCCTCATCCCGGGACACAGATTGAAGGTTAAAAAACACCACGTGATTTAAACTCAGGTCTCCCGCTTCATAGTTCTCAATCATTGTGCGACCTTTGGTCCAAACAATCATTGCACAACCTTTGGTCCAAACAGGAAAAGGAGATGAGGGAAAACCAAGAAACCCCTTTTAAGGAAAAAGGGCCAGCAAAGCAATCCCATTAGCCCAAGTGGACGGTAGAAGCCCATGTAGGAGGCATCTGGGATTGACTAAAACTGTGGTCCGCTCATGATTCTCAATCATTACGTAGATTTAGACTAATCAGAACAGGGGGGGAATCAAGAACCCTTTCAGGAATTGGGGCCAGAGAATCTGTCCCATTGGCCTAGGTGGACGACAGAAGTCCACGTAGGCAGCGTATGGGATTGGCTAAGCTGTAGACCGCACTGCCAGCCTATCTCGCAGTGACTAGTGTCCTTGTAACATCCGGCATGTGTGACACTTGTCACTCGGTGAAAGGACTCAACCAGGCGTGGAAGGCTATAAAAGCCTTCACTACCCAGAAGTAAAGGTAACTTTTTGGCAAGGGAGAAAAAGTTACAGAGGAATAGGACTGAACTCTCTCTCTCTCTAAAGTAGCCACTGAAGCTCTACAGCTTCTCTGACACATTCCTAAGGCTCTTCTTCCAATCCCGACTCTCACATTTCTGTTAACACTCACCCCTTCAGGGAAACCTCACCTCGGAACGGCCACCCTGTGGTTTAGGCCAGTGTGAGACAGGTAACCGGACTGGTTCAACCAAAAAATTGGTAAGCCTCTCAAGTGTTGACACCTGTGCATTTTGCTTACGCTAAATAAAATGGTTTAGGATACCGTTTTGGGGATCAACAGTATTATAGAAAATGAGTGAGATGATGATGATGATGATGATGTTTTCCATCACCTTTTTTAGTAGAGGATGTGCCTTGTTTTTTTTTTTTTTTTTTTTTTTTTTTTATATTTAAATATATTTTTATTAGGTACATACTCTTGATAGAAAATATTGTACTCACTCCGTCATCATCGTTATCATTATGTCTTATCTCAACTAGTTTGGATCGGTAACACAAATCGTGTTTGTCCATCTCAATCTGTCGAAATCATATCTTCAATCAAATTACGTGCATGCAAATCCCTTTTGATTGACTCTATCCAACTTCTTTTGGATCTTCCTCTCCCCCCTCTTATAACCAATCTCGGGATCTTGGATCGGATCGATCCGGGCTGATCCTGATCCGGATCGCCGATTCGTTACTAGATCGGCCGATCCTGGTCCGATCCAAATGTTTGATCTTTATTTTTTTCTTAATTTGGATCCACCCGATCGGTGATACCGGTCGCTGGAACGACGACACCAGTGCTAGATTGGCGATATCGGTTGGTATCGAACCGATCAAGTCCGATAGCGGTTGGATCCTTTATTTTATAAATTAAAAAGAAAAAAAAGAAATGGAGATCGGTTTGATCGACTGGTCCAGTGACTAGACCGGTCCGGATCGGTATCGATTGGACCGGTCCGATTCAAAGCCTCAAGATACAATTAGTTGTATCGTGGCTTGGGATTGGACCGGTCCTGGCAGATCCCGATGTGATTCGATCCTTGAAACCGTGCTTAGAACCTTCAAGGATTTCTCGTTGTCACCTTCTTATAACTGCTTCTCTAGGTCTTCGTTTTACATGTTCAAACCAGTGTTTTAAAATCCAGTCCGGCCCGGCCGGTTCAACAGGTACCCAAAGCTATAATCGAGTCGTGTGGGCTTTTAACCCAGTATGTTTCAAAACCCGACAACACCCACTGGTTAAACCGATTAAACCATTGACCCGTCCAGGTTTTGAACAATATTAAGAACCCGGTTGGGCCATTACATCATAAAGTTTTTAGACTTTTAATCTAAATTTTATGAACAGGTGTTGGGCTATTGTGCACGTTTGTGTGTGTGTGTGTGTCTATATATATATATATGGTGTTAAAAATATTAGTAGCAAATGCATTATTCGAGGAATAGTTGTCTTATTTTTTATATTATTATATTTAAATTATAATACATGTGACAACACTTTAATGGGTCGATCCGGGTTCAACCACCGGTTCAATCGGGTTGACCTAACCCGCCGTCTTTACCGAGTTAGCACCCGAGCCGGGTTTTAAAACATTGGTTCAAATCATATTAACCTATTTTCCTTTATCTTATCTCTTAATCGAGTTAACACCTAAACAACATTGAATACGTTCATTCATCACCTTATCTTTCTTAGTCTTCCCAGACATCCATCTCGACATTCTCATCTCATAAACGTTCATTCTATGCATATGCTGCTTCATTGTTGGCTAACATTCTGATCCATACATCATAGGAGACCTAATGTTTGTCTTATAGAGTTTTTCTTTTAATTGACTGGAACACGTCGATTGCATAACACTAGAAACATTTCTCCACCAGCGACTTCTATTAGCAACATCCTCATCAACAACATACTCACTCAGTGCTAAATGAAAATATTAGGTTATAGTGACAATCCTAAAATTTGAATCAGATTTGCTAAAGATTTGGGGGAATTCGGCTGCCTTCAACAATAATACAACTAGGATGATCATCACAACACTCTTAGGGGTTACCTTCATGGGCAGATCATGCTGCCTAATGGAATCTTCTTTTTGTCAAGCTTTATTAAACCTCCACACCACTCCTACATTGGGTTTCCTTTTAAAAGAGGTAAACCACACTAACAAGTATCCTCAGAACCAATCTAGCCTTACTTCCACTTCCACCTTTAAATTTAATAAGCATCCCCTTGTTCTTATTTCTTTTTGTTATGAATTTTTATGGTCCCACCTCCATTAATGTCTCAAGTAAGAAACAAGAATCATGCAATTTAAAAAATATATTTAGTTGAAATTAGTGAATATAAAGGAAATATTGTTTCTTTCTTTATCAATTACCCAAAAAAAAAAGTTAAAAAATTAATGGAAAAGGTATTTCTTTTCTTTTGATCACCATAAAGACAAGCCCACATTCTCATGAAGGGAAGACCCCTTTTTTCCTTTTATAAGCTCTCATTGTCCTCTTTCTCCCCAAGTTTGGCATCAGGCATCCTCTATCACCTTGTTCATTAAGAAACTCAAGCCTCCTCTATAAATTTGTATATAATTGAGAGAGAGAGAGAGAGAGAGAGAAAGAGAGAGATGGGTGCAGATTGGGGACCAGTGGTTGTATCGGTGGTGTTGTTCATCCTTTTGTCACCGGGGTTACTATTCCAGCTACCGGCGAGGACGAGGGTGGTGGAGTTTGGGAACATGTACACCAGTGGAATTGCCATATTGGTCCATGCAATTATATACTTTTGCATATTCACCATCTTGGTCATTGCAATTGGCATTCATATACACTTTTAATTGATCTCAAAGCACGCAGTTGAAGCTTTTCTCATCAGTAAATCCTATCTTTCAATCAGGTTGAGATTGGTTTTTCTTTTTTTCTTTTTTTCTTGTCATTCTTTTTCTTTTTATTGGGTATCTTGTTGATTCTTGTATAGATGGGTTTGTTTCTTGAAAAAAATAAAAAGTATACATGGAACCTTGACTAAGAGGAGGTTCGTCTAAATTTCATCAACAAAGTTATCTTGTCTAGACTGGAAGGTTAGAGAATTGATCAAAATTTAAGATTGCAATTAGAGATTTGATAAAAATTATAAAAGTTTGTGTATAATGGCATCGTCTTCTATTTAAAAAGCTACAACGTGAATGCTTAGTTTCGAAGAGAGGAGGAAGAGTCTCCTAAATAAGAGACTCAACTCAACTAAACTCTATTTTGAACTCTCTCCTAATCCAATTAGGAGATAGAGTCCAAGGCACACTTGGTCTCACACCAAACATAAACATCCCATTAAGTAGGGACCTGGGTCGACACAAACGGTTCAGGCCAACCGGTCAACCATCACATAAATCCAACATATACTTAGTTAAATCGATCCAGATTAGGCTTTTGGGCTTATACCAACATCAGTACAAACTCAACTTCGTGCCTAAAATTTGATCTGGGCATAGTCTAATTCAATTAACTAAACAATTCCACCTCTTATTAACGTTGAAACGGACGGATCCAACTTCAG
This sequence comes from Pachysandra terminalis, assembly GCA_031762675.1. Classification (NCBI taxonomy): domain Eukaryota; kingdom Viridiplantae; phylum Streptophyta; class Magnoliopsida; order Buxales; family Buxaceae; genus Pachysandra; species Pachysandra terminalis. Next base: position 11,529 of record JAUPMG010008407.1, on the reverse strand, counting down.
GTGGACCAAACCAAATTTGCAATTTCACTAATTGGGTACATCGGAATCGGGGACAACACAAGATCGGCCCACATGATTTTAGGGTGGTGTCTCTTGCAAATTTTGCACGTCCTAGATCCAGAAGCATTTCGTCTAGAGCGTGGAGGCTGCTCCATCAACCGGAACATTAATGGGATGTGCATCACACATAATGCGTCGATGGATGTGCATCATGCGTTCATATCTAGATTATGTGGAATCATGGCTTGCAACCATGATAGCATCTGTATGTATGCATAGCGTGCATGCACCAGCACTCCAGCCGATGCACCAGTTTATAATTTATGTAGGGATGTACAAATAAGCTTTTCATGCAGCCCGACACCATAAGCCATGTGCCTTTCGTATCGTGGGCTAGCACGGCACAGCTGGATGAATTTCTCAAGTTATGTTGTGTCGTGCCTAATTTCAGGCCTCCAGTCCAAGTACGACACAGAACGCGATTATTATCATGCTGGGCCGGGCACGTGCCATTGCCTTTAATTTACCCAAACTTTAACCGTGCCTGTGCCTTAATAGTGTTTGGGCCGTGCAATGGGGCATGAGTTCAGGCCGGTCACTATAAGACCTTTCGTGCCGTGCCTGGGCACGGGCTAAATAGTGCCGGGCCGGCACTTGCGGCCCAGAACATTTAAGTTGTACGCCACTTCGTTTAGTAATGAACGTTACGCGTTTAGAAAAATCCTGGTACATTTCCCATTTTCCAATTCGCAGTACAGCTACGCACTCCAAGCATCTTTCTAGCATCTCAATGGCAATAGTTGAAAATTAGATCATTGCAACTGGGGCATTCTAGTCAATTGAAATAAAATAGGTGCATATATAGTAATATCTCAGCGATCCACCAATTCGAGACACCCGTTAAGTAAAGATTCAAATCATCCAAGGAACGAACAGTAACCAAAGAAATCACTGCTACTTCCAATTTTTTTTTTGGTAATTGCTACTTTCAATCTTTCACAAGTGTCCAAAGATTAAAAAAAAAAAGAGAAAATTACATATAAGCTTATTTTACATTTTATGTCGTTTTGGTCCTTTATAATTTTGGTACATACTTATCTTCGTACTGTACAATTTATTTATCATTTCAGTCCTATAACAGTGCCAGAAATAGTTTAAAAATAAAAAAAAATTAAAACTTATAAAAGTATTAAAATATCCTTATTAAAACCAACAAAGACCCCCTCATCACCCCATCACCACCACCACCCTAACGATGGTAGTAGTCGTGGTGGTGGTAAGGGTGGGTGGGGGTGGTGGTAGCGGCGGCGGGTGGGGTGGTGGTGGTGGGGTGGTGGTGGTGATGGTGGTGGGGGTGGGGGGAGGGGGGGGGGTGGTCGGGGTGGGGGGTGGTCGTCGTGGGATGAGCGTGGTGGTGGGATGGGTACTTTTATAAGTTTTAATTTTATTTTTTGATTTTATAATGTTGCTTTATCCTAGTTGGGCACTATTATAGGATTGAAATGACAAATAAATTGTAACGTAGGAAAGATAAGAGTCCATTTCTTCTGCTCCGGAGCCTCCGGCAATCTTCTGCTCCACAGTGGGATGGCCGACGCGTGGCGTCCTCATCCGTGCACGCATCACGCGGAACAGTAAGCGGAAGAAGCAGAATGGAACATTCCGTTAACTGAGTTTCAACGGGTAGAAGAAGAATTACGAAGGAGAAAAAGAAAGGAAGAAGAAGGAAAAGAGAATGGGAGAGATGGGAGGTGGAGTATGGGGTGTTTGGTTACAGGTTTTAATGGAGGAAGAAGAGCTTGACGGAGCTGCTGTGGCAATGGAGAATGTTGCGGTGGTGGTTATTTTGCAGAGGAAGAAGAAGAATGGACGGAGAGGAGCAGGGGCGGTTCGGCGAGCTGTGACAGGTAGCGGCAACGCGCAGCGGGAAGAAGGGAAAGAGGAGAGGAAAGGGGTTTCTACTGTTGGTTTTTTGGATGAGGGATTAAGGTTGAAGACGGACTGTTGCAAAGGGAGAAACAAAGGGTAGATTGGATTGGTTTTAGAGGTTGAATGAAGAGGAATGTTGGGTTCTGATTCAGAGCAAGAAGAAAGAAGAAGAAAATGGAATAGAAGAACGGAAGAGGAGAAGAACCTTGCTGGAGGATTGGGGATGAGGATTGATTGTCGCTGAAAAATAGGTGCGCCGGATGCACCAACGTCGTCAAAAATATCCGTCGCCACCGTCGTCAGGTGATGAAACCACCAGATGGAATATAAAGGAGGATTTGGGGTTTTCTGGGTTTTGCCTTTCAAGGGATTCGAACTCGAGGCCATTTGGCAGGGGTTGGGTTGGAGAAGAAAACAGAGTCCATTTCTTCTGCTCCAGAGAAGAAACTCAGTTAACGGAAGACGATTCTGTTTCTTCGACTTATCGTCCCGCATGATGCGCATGCGGACGAGGACGCCACGCGTCAGCCATCCCACGGTGGAACAGAAGACTACCGGACGCTCTGGAGCAAAAAAAATGGACCCGAAAAATAAGTAAGTAGCAAAATTATAAAGGGCTAAAAGGAGAATAAAACTGTAAAGTATGGTTTATATGTAATTTTTTCAAAAAAAAGAAAGTGCATAATTTCAATGTTAAGTTGGTTGCGTTTGTCCCACTTGTGTTTTTGGATAACCACTTATTGGATAAGTGATTTGATGGGAGAAATTATTTACAACATTAAGTTGCTTACTTGAAAAAAGTATCGTTTGATAAATATATTTATTTAAGTGTTTATGAAAGTTTAAGAGTAAAATAAGTATTATAAAAATATTATTATCAAAGTTTAGAAATAACGTTTATTTAAGTGCTTAAAGACGTTTAGGGGTAAAATAAATAATTATAAAAATATTACTAAAGTTTAAAAACAGCGTCTCGCATAAGTAATAAGATAAACAGTTGCTCTCCTTACGAGTAGCCTTCCTCTACTCGTGGGTAATCAATTGCCTATTAAATATTACACCACACAAATAAAAAGTGCTTTAATAAGCTATGAACTGAAATACTTGCTAAGCGGGCCAAAAGCAGCTTGAAGAAAACATACAGAAGCAAAACGGCACAATCAACAACCCCGAAAAAGAATCACTTCATCTTCTTCAATAGAATTAAGAGAAATTTGAGACTTACAATATTAGCCAAAAAAGGAAAAAAACATAAAAACCCTAATTTTCAGATATAATCATCTTTGTCACTGATTCAACCGGTATAGATGTGGATACCGACGGCCAAGATGAGGATAGTGAAGACGCCGAAGAAGATGATAGTATGGACGAGGATAGCCTTGCCGTTAGTCTTGAAGCTGGCGAACTCAATGTGCCGAGTGTGGCCCGGTAACTGAAACAGTAGCCCCGGCGAGAGTAAAATGAAGAGAAGCACGCCCACTACAATAGGAGCCCAGTCAGCCATGGCCTATAGAAGAGGAGATCACCGATCTTCCCAACTGGCTTTAAGCAAACGAGATGACGCGCGTCGGAACTTGAGAGGGACCGGAGAAACCGCAAACTAGATAGAGTAAGCCAACCAAGGAAAGAACAAATTAAATACCTCCCACTCGATAGATAGATAGCGACTCTTGATTCATTTCATTTGTAAAGACCATCCATACCCCTTGTTCCCTTACAATATTACCAGATTGCCATTGGCCTAATCCCACAACTGGGCCAAGACTAGGGATGCAACTCGGCTTGGTTTGGGTTCGATTGACCTCAACCCAACACTAAACTGACCTCCTTGAAAGTCAACTCAAACCCAACCCAACCCGACTTGAAACTCGGACTATGAAACCTAAACACCAAATCGGTTAACCTCAAATTGTAATTTCAGGTTAGTTTGAATCAGATTAATTCGGGTTCATAAGCACAATCACAACTTGACTGTGAACTGTAAATAGCAAGGAGCTTATTTAAAACTAGTAAAAGTATAGATTTGTTTTTATAAATCCCTAAATTCTAAAGTTTATATTATTAATTGGGTTAATACAAGTTGAGTCAGGTTACCCCAATACCTAACTTAAAATTGAACTAAATTAATTCAGTTGCTTTTTTTCAACTCAAAACGACCCAAAGTAATATAAAACCCAACCCAAGTCAACTCAAAGTCTGGTTGAATCGGTTTGGATTCGGGTTAGTTCGACTCAAGTTGCACCCCTATACCCCAGGACGGGAGCATATCCTCTATTATATAGTTCATAGGGCCGGCCGGTGATGTGAAACAGTCTCGAGGGCAAAATGGTATTTTTGCATCTCAGGATTACATCCGAGGGACAAAAATACTATTTCACCCCTCGAGAGTGTCTCACATCACAGGCCGACCCCTGTGAGCTAAATAACAGAGGATCCCGAGCCACCCAGGACTAATTAATTCCCTTTTATGATCTTCACTCACTCATGATCTAGGTCCACACATCTGATGAGTTGGCAAGATAAACGGTGTTGATGAATGGACACCAACTCCACTTGTTGGGATATCTTCACATATATATATAATAAAGTAGAAAGAATTAAAAGAAAAATCTAGCTATAAAGTGAAAGATAATCTATCGAAGCAAGAATAATAAAAAAGAAAAAAATAATGGAGTGAAAGCATTCTACCAACTTTATTGGATTCCCACTTCTCTGCTGAAAATACGCAAATTAAATGGCCTCCAAAGCCTTTTTAATACGGATAAGAAGAGCATCTCCTCTTCTATAATATTCCTTTTTGTAAGCTTGAAGCCCCTTCTTTCTTCTTTTTTCTTCTTCTTCTTCTTTTTCTTCTTCTTCGTCAAATGTTCTGTATCCTTCTTTTTTCTTCAAGTACTGCTCTCTAATAGTTAAAGATAGAATGAAAGATTGGGCTCCTCCCATAATAGCCATGGCTCTGTTTGGATTTCTGGCGCCTGGATTGATCTTTCAAATACCTGGGAAGCAACATCCAATTGATTTCATGAATATGAAGACAAGCTTGGTCTCCATATTGGTGCACGCCGTTCTTTATGGTCTACTTCTTATATTGTTCCTTGTCATTCTAAATATCCACATCTATGTTTAGGCCGATCAAGCAAGGAAACACAGTGGATCGATCTCCTCCACCTATTGAAGGAGACTTGGTCTTTTTATTTTCAGATTTCTCCAGTTAGTTAATTAGCAACTGAGTTATTTCATGTAAGCATTTTCTTTTTTACAGAACAAAATTTTCATAGTCTTGGACTCTTCATAAGAGCCTACCACTTGAATCATTTCATGCTTTCTCTCTCCTTTTTTTTTTTTTGTGGGGGTAAAACTCTCTCTCTCTCTCTCTCTCTCTCTCTCTGGGATAATTTAAGGGTGCAAGTGGGATGTACAGATGGGCCATTCATGCTGGCCAGGCAAGGGCCGTTTATTTATCGCCTAATTTCAGGCCTGTACAGATGGGCCATTCATGCTGGCCAGGCAAGGGCCGTTTATTTATCGCCTAATTTCAGGCCCCCAGGCTCAGCACGGGGGCACAATAATCGTGTCAGGTCGGGCTTTGTGTTTGTCTATAATCTGACTAAAAATCCAATCAGATTAATGCCTAATCGTGCTTGGGCTGTATTATGGGCCATGATCCACATACCCGGCACAGCACTCTATTGTGCCATGCCGTGCCTGGGTACGGACTAAATCATGCCAGGCCGGACCAGCACATACAGCCCAACCCATTTTTACATCCCTAGGTGCACCTGGCTCTGACTAGCCACGAAGACTGCTAAATTGAAACTTGACAATACAAAGGACCCGACCCAAATAAATAGCTTTGAATGGTTATTTCACGATACTGATATAGGCAGTCAATATTAGGAAGGGAGATTTAAGGTTTGGTGGCTCCAAATATAATTATTTAATAATTAAAGACCTCTTTTGTAACTTAAAACATAGTGTTTATTTTGCAAAATATTTAATTTTGAGTGATATTTCAAGTGGTTGGACCCAAATGCCCCTTAAAATTTTGATTTTATTTTAGCCACCAAACCTTGGAAATCAAAATTTGAATGGGTACTTGGAACACTATGTTTTAAATTTTACAAAAAAGGTTCTGATTATTAAATAATTACATTTGGAGACACCAAACCTTAAATCTCCCAACTAGAGAACTATCAGCCAATCTTTGCCCATTCATGCATACGTGGGCTTCAAAAGAGGGTACTTAAGTCCAAACATAGTCGGGCCTAGACGGAGCCTTGTTATGTCCATGAACCATAGGCAAGGCCCATGAAGCATTTGGGCCTTGACGAGGAGTTCCCACTTCTTTCATAAAGCTCGCTCACATGAACACAATAATGGTAGCTCCTCCTCCTACATCTGCGATACTTAGGCTGCGTTTTGCCCCCTCACTTTTGGATAAGTAACTCAATGGTAGCACTTATCTACAGCAACAATAAACTATTTATTTGAAGAAAATAGCTTTTGGTCAATAAAAGTTTAGGAGTTAAATAGTTAATATAAAAAATTATTAAAGTTTAAAACAACATTCATTCAAGTGCTTATGAAAGTTTAGGGATAAAATAAGTATTATAAAAATATTAATAAAGTTTAGAAATAGCTTCTCGGATAAATGATAAAAGAGGCTACTTTTAGCAGCTTCTCCTTATGGATAGCCTTCCTCTACTGCTTATGGATAAGCACTTACCATTTAGGTGTTACCAAACATACTTTTAATTTTAAAAAGTCCTTTAATAAGCATAAAAAATTTCAACATTGAGACATATATCCAAAGGTTCAGGGAGAAAAAAGTTTTTCATCTGTCCATTTTATTTTTCATTGTATAAGTGAGTAAACATGATCTCCTCACTTTTTCATTTTCATTTCTCATAAATTCTTTTATTTTTTATTCAAAAATAAAAAAGACCTTTTTAGTGGGAAAAAAAAAATTATGTAACCAACACTTTCGGGGTATCCAAATAGGTATATTAGGCAAGGAAGCCATCTTTTCTTTATTTTCTCAAAAAAATCAGTTATCCAGAAGGAGCTTAAGGAAGATTTTGTGCAAGAATTTTCGGATTTAAAAATATATATATTACAATCTCTGCGCATGTACTGTATCGTCTAGACCCAGACGGCTGGAACATCGGCTGGTCCCTCCATCGATGCTCACAATGTGTCTATAATGATCCTGTAACTCTCACGAGATCACTTAACAGATTCTTCCAATGACTAGTACAGTGGAGGTCACCTTTCTTCTACGTGGCCCAATCATATACTGGCAACAGGATAATTGCATAGTAGACAATGGGCCCACATCCGAGGGCAAAATGATATTTCGCATCCAGGATTGTCTCTACAGCACAGCCGGAGCACACGGGATCCCAGCATAGAAGGTCCCAGCTCAGTAAATACGTAAACGATTTCTCCCCGCAGAATATATCCCTACTCACCCAGAAATTCTTATTCTTGTTTATAAACTTGGACTAACTCAGCCATTCGTTTCTAGCACTGTCCTCACATTTACATTTGTTCCTCATCTTCAGCTCTCTCTCTCTCTCTCTCCATTTCAAGCTGTGACAAAAATCTCCGTTATTGGTTTCTCTCAACTGACAACAGAAGTTACAGAACCCATTGGATTCACTTCCAGCTATCTTCAACATTCTCAAATAAACAAATAGCAAGTGAACCATTGGATTCTTTTCCAGTTTTAAATTGTAGCTATCTTCAACTTTTTCATTCTTCATTTCAAATAAAACAAATAGAAATTGAAGTAGTGAAACCCCAAGAAAAGAAAAATTCATGGAAAGATTCCACTCAAAACCATTCCCATCTCTACCCACTTTCCTCCTCCTCCTCCTTACACTATCCTCCGCTTTCCAGTTCTCTCACTCTGCCTCCGCAGCCCAACAACCAATCAAAACAATCGTAGTCCTAGTCCTGGAGAATCGATCCTTCGATCACATGCTCGGATGGATGAAGAAATCCATCAATCCACTCATCAATGGAGTCACAGGAAACGAATGCAACCCAGTATCCACCAAGACCTCGCAATCCCAATCAATCTGTTTCACCGACGACGCCGAGTTCGTCGACGCGGATCCCGGCCACTCCTTCCAAGCTGTCCAGCAACAGGTCTTCGGCTCGACCCTCTTTCCTTCCATGTCTGGGTTCGTCGAACAAGCTCTGACAATGTCTCCCAACCTGTCAGAAACAGTCATGAAAGGCTTCAAACCCGAATCCCTTCCCGTTTACGCCTCTCTAGTTCGTGAATTCGCGGTGTTTGATCGCTGGTTCTGTTCAATTCCAGGCCCGACTCAACCCAACAGGCTCTTCGTCTACTCTGCAACTTCTCATGGATCGACCAGCCATGTGACGACCCAATTAGCTTTAGGGTTTCCGCAGAAAACCATCTTTGATTCTCTCCATGAGAATGGATTCAATTTCGGAATTTACTTCCAGAACATACCCAGTACTCTGTTTTACAGGAATTTGAGAAAATTGAAGTATATTTTCAAGTTCCATCTGTTTGATTTGAATTTCAAGAAGCATGCAAGAGAAGGGAGATTGCCTAGCTTAACAGTAATCGAACCCAGGTACTTCGATCTCATGGGATTTCCTGCAAATGACGATCATCCTTCTCACGATGTCGCTAATGGGCAGAAGCTTGTGAAGGAGGTGTATGAAGTCTTGAGATCGAGTCCTCAATGGAACCAGACGCTTCTGATCATTACTTACGATGAGCATGGAGGGTTCTTCGATCATGTCGAGACCCCGTTTGGCAATGTGCCTAACCCAGATGGAAACACGGGTCCTGCTCCTGAATTCTTCAAGTTTGATCGGTTGGGAGTTCGAGTGCCGACGATCATGGTCTCTCCTTGGATCAAGAAAGGAACTGGTAATCTCTACTTCACTCTGTTTCTGTTTCTGCATTTTTCTGTTTTGATCGGTATCAGTTCCGTAACATCTCCAAAATTAAAGGTCCATTGGCTTTTAATTCTTGATTCTTATAGTGATCGAGTCGAGTTGATCCGCCTCTTTCATCTTCTCTTCGTCCTCGTGTGTTTGTGTGGATTGATTGCTTGTTATTGTGGATTTGATGGAAATAACTCTGTTATGTAGGGTCTATGGGTATAATAGTAATTTTACTTTATATTGTATTTAGCCCTAATTAGTTTTTCTGAGCATTGGAGAATAGTTGAATCTTGTGTGTATCCGTGTAGTAATAGTGTTAAATATCGGCCAATACAACTCGGAATCAGTTTGGGATGAGTCACCACAGTTCGGAATTGGCTTGGGATGAGTCATCGTTACAAGCCGACCCTAAAAATTGCTAAAGTTCACTGACTTGGTTTTGGATGAGTGGATTGTCCGACGGGATCGGCTTGGGATGCTCAGAATGAATCACCATCCTAAGCCGATCCCAAAAGTTGCTAAAGTTCTCTCACTCAGTTTGGGATGACTCTGATGAGACGATCTACTATGGATCGTCCGACACCCTAAAAAATTTTATGATTTAAAAAAATAGAAGAGGGGTCATATTTGGGTTGGCCGATCCCCGATCCAATACCAACTTTAAACACTATGCCGTTGACATAGTTAGTATTTCCGAACTACGTAAATATCTGTCTGACTTCATCCCGTTTATCTTTCTTTCTTACCAAGTAGGTTAACAAGTGGGTTTCAAGGTATATATTACATTTCATCTGCAACTAATGTTTCGTGTTCTTTTTTGTAGTAATCAGTAGCCCAAAGGGAACTACTCCAGACTCCGAGTTCGAGCATTCTTCAATACCTGCAACCATAAAGAAAATGTTCAACCTCTCCTCGAACTTCTTGACTGACAGAGACGCTTGGGCTGGGACATTTGAGCAGGTTGTGGGGGAGTTAACTTCGCCTAGAACTGATTGCCCAGGTATATCTATGTGCATTGTTTGATCTTCGTTTTTATTATGTTTATTATTTCTTGATCCCGATCAACAAACACTAAATTGAGTTTTAATTACAGAGTTCTTACCCGACGTGGCTCCTCTGAGAAGAACAGAAGCTAAAGAAGATGGTGCACTGTCAGAGTTTCAGAGCGAGATAGTTCATTTAGCTGCAGTGCTTAACGGTGACCACTTGTTGAGTAGATTCCCGGATGAGATTAGCAAGACGATGAGTGTGAAGAAAGCTCCTGAATATGTGAAGGGTGCAGTGTCAAGGTTCATAAGAGCAAGCAAAGAGGCTATCAAGTTGGGTGCGCACGAGTCTGCCGTAGTAGATATGAGATCATCTCTCACCTCCAGACCAAAAGCCAACAATCCTTAACTGGGGGGGGCACCCTTAAGGGTTCTCACGTCATACCACCTGGCTTGTTTTAAGTGTAACTTTCAGATCTCTTGCATTATAAAAATTTCAAAAGTTCTGATTCTCTTTGTAAGGTCACGAGACACGGTCTTGTTCACATGCCATGGCCCCTCAACCTGTCACTTTCTATTGCTTTTTTTTTAAGTCAGAAATCACTTTCTATTGCTCTGACGCCCGCAATATACCAAAGAAGGAAGGAACATGATATGAGGACAATGGATGTGATTCCCAGCTGTTGAAGGGCCCGTTTGGTTGAACTTCCAACAAATAGAAGGGCTTTAATGTGAAGGGCTTTGTTTAAAAGGACTTTAAATCAAAGCCGTTGATTGAAAATTAAAAATTATGTTCGGTGAGAAAAATTACATAAAAAGATTCTCTGTACATAACATAGGATTGTGTAATAGATACTGAAAAGAGCTTTGAATCAAAGCTGTTGGTTAAAAATTACCTTTAGTGAGAAAAATTAAATTATATAAAAGGATTCTCTGTACATATCATATGATTGTATAATAGATATTGAAGGGTAATTTCGTCATTTTAAATTTTTACTTAAATTTAGAGTGCAAATGCAGGTTTTAAAAGTAACCCTACACCTTTTTCATCCAAATAGACTTTTAATGAAAATGCTTTCATCCAAAGTAGCTTTCAAAAGTTGTACCAATCACTCAAGCTTAGGAAGCCCTTATGGGTCTAGAAACGGCTTCCTGGCCCTTAGGAAGCTAGGCCAAACAAGGCCTTAATTTGGTCTTTGCGGGTGAGGTGGCTAGGTGGCAATCTGCTGGCAAAAAAAGGTAAAATTACAGAAAAACCTTAATTTAGAGACTTAACTTTTCCTCGCTCCTCCAAAATATAAACACCTACTTATCCTTCCTAATTTATAATTTATTTTTCAATTCAATCTTATATCAATGCCAGATAAGATAAGATACTTTAATCTTTCACGTTTACCCCTCATAAGACATTAGCTAAGAATCGTGCCCTCTTCTTTTCCATTCCCTGCAACATGATTGTGATTGGGTTAAACCAATTGCAGAGCCGGAAAGATTTAACGGTTCCGACTGTCTCCGGCGCATCGTTGGGGTCAAGCCAGTACTTCATCAGTTTTAGGATCGGAACCCCAGCTCAGACACTCCTTGTGGTTGATACAAGAAGCGATATAGCCTGAGTCAAGTGCTCTGTGTGTCGGAATGGCAACAAACACGAACCCGATTCCGCATTTTTCCCTCCCCATTC
>JAUPMG010008387.1:0-15772 GCA_031762675.1 Pachysandra terminalis | reverse complement strand
ACCCAAAACGCGTACACGCGCTCGTAATCAAGCGTCGCGTGTAAAGTGGGGTTAAATTAGCCCGCCTGATCAACAATATCATTGTTTCCTGCTTATTTTAGCATCTTGGATATCTTGTTAATGTTTATAACCATGAAAATATTCCGATCGCAATGATATTGTTCAAAGCAGAGGTTGAATCGGATCGGATCGTGACATGCTCGGTGGTTTGCTCTTTCTTTTGTCCCAAGAAGAACACTGAGGAGGAGAGAGTAAAGAGAGAAGAAAAGAGAAGGAATGGGTGGCTGACGTCACCCACCTTCTCTCTTCAATAACCAAGTACATTCAGATAAACTTTAGTCTTAGACCCTTGTCTCATCTTTCTTATTTTGCAGTTTAACCATTTTATGAGAATTTTTTTATTTTCAACAATATCATTTTTTAAGATTCTTTTATCTCAATATTTTCCTCCATCAATAATGATTATTTATGAAGATTCTTTCATTTCAATTATTTTCTTCTATCAACAATGGTTATTTGTGAAGATTATTTAAATTCAATATTTTCTTTCATCAACAATGGTTATTTATGAAGAATTTTCTATCTCAAGACAAGACTTTATAAGGAGTGAAGCTTATTCATATAAAGAAGGAAAGACTCTTCTTCAATCTCAAGGAAAAATATTATAAAGAGCGGAGCTTCTTCATGTAAGGAAGGAACGTTTTTTCTTCAATCTCAAAGCAAATATTATAGATGGTGAAGCTTCATGTAAAGAAGGAACGGCTCTTCTTGAATCTCAATGCAAGATTTTACAAGGGACGAAGCTTCTTGATCATGTAAAGAAAGAATGTCCCTTCTTCCATCGCAAGACATAATTATTTAATTATGATAGAGGACGAAGCTTCTTCGCATAAAGAAGGAACGTCCCTATTTATTCATACTCTGGTGATCAACATATTTTCTTCAAAATTGATTTCTAAGCTTCTTGCTTCCCCATCCTGTTGGTACGTCAAGCGATCTTTTAATTCAAAGAATGTCAAGACCAAAGTACGATTCAAAAAATTATATTTCTGCAGTCTTTTCCTTATTTTAAGGATACTCAGCTGGACTCATCAATGATCAATAATGACATCAACATTCAACTTAAGTTATTTATCAATATCCGCTTTCAAATTCAGTGACTTTATGTGTAACCGTGGCTTCACTTTTGAGATTACTTGGATATAACCCTTGCTTGAGTTCGAGTTTACATCCTTTGTTTGCCCTTCGGGACTTTTGGGATTGTAACTATTACTTGGACCATTAGTGTTCCAGGGTTCACGATGCTTTAATGACATCAGTCAAACACGACATCAGCTATATAAATCTTCAATCTTGCCAAGACTTTGTCACTGGGTGATAAATTTTATGATGGAGTCACTCCCTCCGCAAAGGATCTAACAGGAGTAGACAAGAAAGGGAAACCATGCCTTCCTCGGAGCTGTCAATATTTAGTTCTTGATTTACATCTTAATGAAGGACTGCCCGAAGATCCACTTGTTCCTTCTATGACTTAGTGATGAAGTCACTCCCTCCGCAAAGGAGCTAACATGAGTAGACAACAAAGGGGAATTATGCCTTCCTCGAAGTTGTTAATATTTATTTATTGCTTTCCATTTTATTAAAGAAGGACCACTAGAAGACCCATTTGTCAGTTCTACGACTTGGGTGTAGCTCTGATTCAAAGGTTCAATAAAATATCTTCAATCTCCTGCAAGAAAAACTACAAAAAGATCTTCCTCTCCAAGGTCTACTTACAATCCATCTGACATTATTGATTCTCATAAAAATGATCTTCTCATGAGGAAAATGGTCTTTTCTGACCTTAGTATACCAGATGATTTGAAAGATGAAGCATTTTTAATGGAGAATGGAATTCCATCCTTTTGAGGACAAATTTTTTTTTGAGACTGGACCTTTGCAGGTTGTCTACGTACCCAAACAGGGATCAAGTCAAACTTAATTCAAGGTTTTTATTTTTTTATTTTTTTAACCATACAGTTTATACTCATATGACAAGGAGTGATATAGATAGTTTATACTCGTATCAAGGAGTGTCTTAGATAGTTTAGGCTCGTGTCAAGGAGCGTCTTAGATAGTTTAGGCTCGTATCAAGGAGCGTTTTAGATAGTTTAGGCTCGTGTCAAGGAGCGTTATAGACAGTTTATGCTCGTATCGAGGACCATTGTAGACAGTTTATGCTCGTACCAAGAAGCATTGTAGATAGTTTACGCTTGTATCAAGGAGCATTGTAGACAGTTTACGCTCCTATCAAGGAGCATTGTAGACAGTTTACGCTCCTATCAAGGAGCTCTGTAGACAGTTTACCCTCGTATCGAGGAGCATTGTAGACAGTTTACGCTCGTATCAAGGAGCATTTTTTTACTTTCTTTTCTTTGATTTGGTTGTCGTCTTTGTTTTCTTTCGACTTTCTTGGTCTAGTCGATTGAACTTTAGGAAAATGCGGCTTTCTCCTTTTCCAACGAGCAACTAGCATCCAACCTTCATCATATGGTTCAGCCTTCTCGCATACAGTTGCATTCATGCCCCTACTCTTCGAAGCTTGAACGGATTTCTTGTCTTCCATCCTATTAAACACATTAGCAGTTGGATTGTAGAAACTTTGCTGTCTTGGCAGAATTATAGGGTCAAAAGACCCAAATGCAATGGTGACAAGATTTAATGTGGCCACTTCTTCTTCATTGTCAAGGACAATTTTTCCTTGACGAGCAAGATCCAAGATTTTGTCTTTCAAGACAAAGCATTTTTCCAGCGGATGGCTAACCATTTGGTGATACTTGCAGTAGTTCGGATTGTCTACCCGACCGGCCTCTTCAGGGCATTTTGGTTCCGGCAGCTCGATGAACTCTAGTTTCAACAATTGCTCTAGCATCTCTGGGACATCAGAGTCAGAGAACGGATATTGCTTCTTTTGTAGCTCTTTCAATGTAGTTTTATTCTTCTTTTGATTATCTTGGAAAGATGCCTTTTGAGGTTTGGCCGACATCTTCACTGTAGCAATATTTACAGCCATAGAGTCCTTAGTATTGGCGGGGTTAACAGAAGATTCACTCCATTTGCAGTTCTCCTGATTTTCTTTACCATTACATGGTTCTTGCACGGGAATATTATAACCTTTATTGGCTTGTATGCTGAGCTCCATGTCATGAGCATGCGTAGCTAACTCTTCAAAGGTTCTTGGCTTTATCCCTTGAAGGATATACCGAAGTCCCCAATGCATGCCTTGAGTGTACATCTCGATAGAGGACACTTCTGAAAGTCGATCTTTGCAGTTGAGACTAAAATTCCTCCATTGGTTGATGTAGTCCATCACCAGCTCTTCCATCAATTGTCGAGAATTGGTCAGTTCAATCATACTGACCGTGCACCAAGTGTTATAGAAGCGGTTGAGGAATTCTCTTTCCATTTGCTCCCAACTGTCAATGGAACGCGGCTCGAGATCAGTGTACCAATCGAAGGCATTACCCTTCAAGGATCGCACAAACTGCTTGACAAGGAGGTCGTCATCCGTTCCAGCGTTGTTGCATGTTTCGACAAAATGAGCTACATGCTATTTTTGATTGCCCTTTCCATCGAATTGCTGAAATTTTGGTGGTTGATAACCTGCCGGTATCGTCAACTGGCTTATCCGTTGAGTGTAAGGCTTGGAATACACCTGTGAAGAATAAGAACCACCTCATACTTGTCTTGGATTGTGCTCATAATGAAGTCTTTGAGCTGGCTTGCTGGAATGGAGCCATCAGAAGAAAGCAGAACTTCGTGAGTAAGACCCTTTCCTTTGTTTGAGGCCTTTGAAATATCCTGAGGATCTAGTTGGGGTGTGAATCTTGGTGGGTTCACTGGTCCATGGCTCGATTCTTCGACAGCTTCGAGCTTGCTCATGAGTGTAGCAATTTGGACGTTCTGTTCATTCATAGATTGGGTGAGTCCTTCGATGGCCTTAGCCATGGTAGCAAGTTGTTCCTCAATCGAGACACTATGGATCATCATGACTAGCATTACAACGGAAGAGGAGTAATTGATAGAATTCGAGGGCCTTAAAGACGTGGATCTCGGAGTTTTACAAGGTGATGCTGGTGTAGAACCTGTGCTTGAGCTATTATCTTGAGACAAGGATACCTTGAACCCAGAATCTGACTCTTTGGAGAGTGCAGGATGAGAGAGTAACCTTTCAGCTGACTGAACAACCGACTCCTTTGCCCCCATCAAGGCTAAGAAGATGACAAGGTTCTCAGGTTGACTTATACCAAAAACTGGAGTCAGCCTTGGTAACGAAGCCATTGTTTGAAGTGGCTGAGAGATAGATTTTTCCCTACTCCTAGTCATTACTCCACCGGTTTGAATGTTGAGACTTGATCCAGGATTGAGAGGAGCCATAGGGTCAAATATCGTTGGCTTGGAATTTGGATTTTCAGCAACATCCTTTAGCAGCGAATTGGTTGGAGCTGATCTAAAAGCCATGGATACTGGCTTGAATTTTAAACGAACTTGAGGAAGTGAAGAGATGAGAGGTAGAGATCGTCCCACCAGGCATGCCAAATTTGTAAACACAAATTTTGTCAATCGAAAATCAACGAACAAGAAGTGCATAACAAAATCAATTTTATTGATTTAATATGGGTGATTACAATCTCTAACGATTTTCTTTATACAAAAGAAAAAATCCTCTGATTCTTCACTTCAGGGTGTCTTCAATCCAAGGTCTGAAATATCTTAATCTTGAGTTGATATGGTCTTCCTTGATCTTCTTTGCCGTGATCAGGAAGGTAGTGAATTTGATAAATCACAAATAGAATCGTGAGGATTTGTTGCGTAGTCTTCGGCTTGATCTCTAGGCTTGTAGACTTATACGAGATATGGGCTGAAGGCTTCAACTTTGATATAGATCTCTGGGCCTTTGAGCATATTTAGAGAATGAAGAACTTGAAGAAGTCTTCGGCTTGATCTTCGGGCTTATAGACTTATAGAAGATGTTGAACAAAAGCTTCAACTTTAATGTGGATCTCTGGGCTTTTGAGCGTATTCAGAGATTGAAGAACTTGAATCTTTAGGCTTGAATGCTATATTTTGGAGCTTCAAGGCTGTAGATCTTCAGGTCTTTAGGACTTCAAATCTTCAAAGTGTCAGAGCAGCAGAGCTTCAGATCTCTTCTCCTTCTTCTGATCCTTGAACTTTATGATTTTCTCTTTCTCTGAATGGGAGAGGACTACCTCTATTTATAGATTTTGAGGGAGGGAGTCCTCATTGAATTAGATATAATTCTCAATTTAATTAGGGATTATCTGCATGTGGGAGGGTCGAGTTCCACTTGTTCTCAACCACTTTAGGATATTATCCAATATAAGATAATTCTTTATTTAAGAATTATCTAAATTTTGATTGGATAGTTTTTAGATAATTCTTTTGAGAATTATCTAGAATTTTCCTATATTTTAGGATAATTCATATTTAATGAGAATTATTATAATTTTAATTTAACTGTGGGTCCCATTTGAACTAATCAAAGATTCAATTTGAGAGAATCTTATTTTAGTGGGCCCATATTGTGAGATCGTGTCACGTGGCATATTTTGATCCCAAAATTTTTCCTTCTACACAAGGTTAGAAGAGAATGTTTCAATTTTTTACAGTTACTGTCAAACTTCCATCAAAATTCAAAAACCTAAGTGCCCCACAAAGGATACAGGTTATATCAACGTTTTTATTCTTCGGATTGCAGATCGGACTAGTCCGGGCTGATCCCGATATGGATCAACGATCCGGTATAGGATTGGCCGATACGGGTCGAATCCAACTTTTGGATCGTTCTTAAAAAAAAAGTTGGATCAGTCGGACCGATCGCCGGAACAGCGATACCGATCGGGATCGATCGATATCGGACTGGTCCTGGCCGATACCTATTGGATTGCTAATTTTATAAATTAAAAAAAAAAACTTTGTATCTGTTGGATTGGTTCGATCTAGTTACTGGATCGGTCCAGATCGACCGTTCTGTATCAGTATCGGTTGGACCGGTCCGATCCAAAGTCACTGATACAATAGTTGTATCGTGGTTTGAGATCGGATCGGTCCGATCCTTAGAACCTTGGTATATATGATGGGGTGATCTCAGCAATCATGGAACTACCAATTATACTAAGGTGTGTTGGGCATAGCATCTCATCCAAGTGTAGACACTCAATTTTGGCCATTGTACTTGAATCCTCTTCAAATGAGTAGAAATCAACCTTTAGAAAGCCCTATGATATACACAGAATCAAAAGATTTAAATTCTACCCATAGTTTTAAATTTCGGTGAAATTTCGGTTTCAGATCATCCCTCCGAAACACGAAATCCTTATATTTCAAAATGAATTATTTCGTTCGAAAAAGTGCTTATTTCGGCCAAAATTTCGCAAAAATAAAATCGCTTTGACCAAAAAATTTCACCTGAAATTGTCACTTTTTCAGCCGATATTTCGGCCGAAATAAATCAAAACTCTATTTAAAGGTCAAAAAAGGATAAATTACATTTACACCCCCTTGAGTTTAGCATAATATCAACAAGTACCCCTTAAACTCTGGCCATCACAAACACCTCCATTATAGTTTGAAAGTATATTTTATGGACAAAAATACCCTTGGATACCTTGTTTAATAATCTTAAGAACAAAATAGATGGTTGTATGGAAGAAGAAAGAAGCTTAGTATCACTGAAAATTGTGAACACCCCATTGATCTTATATAATTATAGGATAAAAATAAAAAATTTGAAAAATAATAACAAAAAATAAAATCAAAAAATAAATAATTAAAAAATAGTTTATATTTATTACAGTTATCATTGATTGAGGGGTATTATGGTCAAATGACCAGTTTCTATTACAGATCGTTAGACCCCTCTAGTTTGAATTTGAATCCAATGTATTTTGGATACTTATATACTTTTTGGATGTTGTAATATAAATATTGTATTTATTAGTTGTAAACTTTTGTATTATTTCACATTATTAATCAAAATATTATTTGTTTTTTTTTTTAATTTGTATATTTATAAATAATATATATTCTAATGAAAATATCACTTTATTGACTAAGTTTATTATTTATATTTTAGAAGTTATTACTTAGTACTTATTAAAAAAAGAAAAAAAGGAGAAAGAAATTGGCTAAATTATGCCTATATTAAAATATTGTAAATAAAAAAATAAATGTGAATTTATTTCGGACATTATTTCGGCAATTATTTTAAATAAAAAAAAGATTTCAACGAAATTTCGTCGAAATATCCGAAATTTCGAATATTTCGATTTCGTTTGGCCAGCCAAAATCAATGATATTTATGAAATTTAAAACTATGATTCTACCATGATAAGGGTCTATTTGGTCAAATATGTCAATAATGAATTTTCTACTAATTGACTTTTTAATTAATTAAAAACTCATATTTTGGTGTAGCCCAATTCATAAAGTCCAAAAACCTTACCCATGTTCTTGTTTATCCCAATCTACAATCCAAGTCTATCAAAAAAAGTCCAATCCCCATGGTCCAAATAATTGATCAAAAAATAACACAAAAAGACAAAACTCAATCCACCTCATCACACACAACCCAAGCCTCTTAACACTCTTGGCATTCTTCTTAAAACTCAAGAAAGTGGTGGTTTACATTCCATATTGGGATTAACATTGGTCTTTGGTCTTTGACCCATTAATTCACTCAACAATCCCAAGACTTTCATCATTTTGGCATCACCTTTTGAGGTTTAAAGACATTTATATATATACTATGAATAATAAGAGAAGTTTTGGTCAATGACCCTTGATCCACTATCTTTTTATTACTAATACCATCCATCCATATCAATTATACTCACCTAATTCCTTAACATTTACACTTTTATCCTTAACATTTTTATCATTTAAAATATAATCCATAAAAGAATTATTATGAAACTTTATCCCACTCAAAAGATTAAACTATCATTTTCAAAACCTCAAAAATAACCCAAGACCTTCACTTTTAGCCTATAAATTCTCCCTCTCTTCATCCACCTCAACACACTTTCAAGCCTTTCCTAATGATTTAGAAAAACTCATCTTTCTCTTTAAAAATTTTTAGAAGTAGTCTAAAACCCATGCTTGCCAACGCACATTTGAAGAACAGAAAAATTCAAGTGAAGTATTTTTATATATCAAGCAGCAAAAATGTTATTTTTACCTCACCAAGTTACATTATGTTCTAATGTTCTTATTTTTAGCCTTATTTTATTTGTCACTTCTCTTATTATGTTAGCATAGTTAGTTACTTTATCATGCCACTGATATAAGGTCCCGTTCAATCACACCGTAAAAAGGATTAGTGCCAACTCCTAAACCCTCCTCTTTTGCCATCTCAATACCTATCGGAGAGGTTGTCATCGTTCCTTTGGGTGCTTTCACCAAACATACAGGAAAAGTCAGCCCCATGCTTACAACTGTAATGCAGTAAAACGACGTGAGTAATTTCACCTTTCGATGGGCTTGCACCAGGTTGAAGGAACATTTAAGCTGAAATAACAGTGACAAATGCTCAAACGATGACAGACAATTAATTAGTTCTAAACAAAGCTTCAAGTTCAACCTTAGTTCGATTCTATGAATGAAATTCAGGGATATATAAGAAAAATATCTCTTCCTTTCTGTCAGTGCCCTGTGATCCATCCATCCAGAAAGCATTCTCCATATCAAATGCTCATGAACCTGTTTGCACAAACACAACGATTCAAAACCCAAATAGTGAACTTTTTTTTTTTTTTTTTTTAAATTTTCAACTCAATTCATTGACATTAAGCTGCCATAACTAACAACAAACTAAAGAGAGAAGTAAACAGAAGAGATGCCTGAGAGATGGTAATAATGGAAAAGTTTAGGTCCTTTGTTTAATACAGTACCATTCAAAATGAGGCTAAAGACAATGGCAATCATAAATTGATGAATTATAGTTATGAACCACTTACCATAGTTTTGGTGCACCATTGAAAACTTGTGAATGGCTTTTATTAAAGCACCGCGTTTCATGGATTTCAGTGGTCCCATAAGTCTGAAATACATCAAATGCCATAATACAGAATGTGTTAACAAACCTATGCGACATGAACGGAAGTAAGTTATCAAGTATTAATGCTGCATGGAATGAAGAAATTAGAATATATACCTCCCCATTATCCATAGGATGACAAAATGCAGAACTAAAACTTTTAATACCACTAAATATTCATTGATCAGCACTGGAAGATAAGAAACTAATAAAAAGGAAAAGAAACAACGAATAACTGCTTCAATGGGTTTATCGTAACTCATGCGCATATGAGCTTCATTGGGTCAAAGAAGTGATTGTAGTTAGAGATGGGCCTCAATCAAATTAGTTATATATCCCAATTGAGTCTTCATCAACTAGGTTAATGATCCAATACTGGTGTTTTAATTTTGAACATATAATAGTAATGTAATTGTTGAATAAAGATATCCATGTGGATACCATTAAAAATTCAATGAGAACTTTCTTCTTCTTCTTCTTCTTCTACATGTTAAACAAAAAAATTACACAAGTATCCCCTGTATTTATTTTATTAGACTTCTGATAAGGTAGGTAGGGAAATAACATCACAAACATCAAGCCTCAATATAGATAACAAAACCACTGCTTTGCTAAATGAGATAGCATAGATTACTGGATCCTTCACGTTTTCCACAGTACCAGTGTCCTTGGGGCGGGATCCTCTATGAGGTAAATCCCTGTGGCCGCCCTGTGGTGTAGAGACAGCACCCCGGGGCGGGGGGCCCACCAAAACAGCACCCAAGGGGCAAAATGGTATTTTCGCCCCCTGGGTGCTGTCTCTACACCACAGTGCGGCCACAGGGATTTACCTCACAGAGGATCCCGGCCCGTTGCACATGGGTATTTGGAATATATGGTTGTCATTTCAAATCCATGTCCACTTTTCTAAAATTGAATTTTTAATTAAATTGAGTATATATCAGATCTTTGAATACTCACTAAAGTGTTTGAGTCACTTAAAATGGTTAAAACTAATACAATAATACTTTCATGTTTAACTTTGGTACCTTATCATAGATGAACTTCAATGTCATCATATTTGTAGTTTATAATGCTTTATTTCATATTATAGTATATTTTTAGACAAAAAAAAAAAGGAAAATGTATATATAACTAGCGTTATATAAAAACCATAATTTTACTTTTAACAAATGCTATGTACATGCTGCATTTATTTACTTTTTGAAGAATCTAAAAGAATTAGAGGGCCAAAAAAAATGGATGGAATCTGTCAGAAATGATTTGAAGACACATAATATGAACAAGGCTTGGTTTCTAATAGATTGGGATGGTAGAATTGGGATGCTAGAAATGATTGGATAAGTCATGTTGTTGTCCTCCATGCACTCTACATGGTAGACGAACCATTTTTTAATTGAGCCCCCATATTCTAAGGTATTGGGGTCAGTCAGGTCTGACACTTAGATACATATCTGCAATCCATGTAACATAGGTTTCATAAGCTTATCTAAAAACCTGATTGATAGAGATCAAATGTTTCAGGTGACTAGGTTAACGAAGATGAGTGATGATGGAATCCTCTTGAGAAATGGAAAGTCTATTCTAGATTTTTACCCCAATATGAGTGATGATGGAAGCCTCCGGAGAAATGAAAATTCTATACTCGATTTACCCCAATACAAGGCCCTCAGAATTCAAATAGAATGCCCCTCAAAGATTGCTTGGCATATCATGGGTGTGAGCCTCGCCAAACTGTTTTCCAGAAGTGATTTAACTTGATGCAGGAAATTTTTCCAAAAGAAGTCATCACTCCTTCCACTTGTCAACAACACTAATGAGGATAAACTTTAAAACAGCATCATAATGAAGCTTTTAGAAAGAGAGAAGAGTTGTTTTAGCACATAAAAAAGAAAAGCACTTACACAATCTCCGTGTATCGCATTCTCCATGCAGGGAACCCTAGGTGGCATCGTGCAGGTCCGTAAATCAAAAGGAGGTCGGATTCTAGCCCTCCACAACCTGATCATAATAACATCAACATCTTCTTTACAAGACAAGACTTGAAATAAAGATACAAAATAAGCCATTAATCATAGCTAAGCAGGAAACAAACCAACAGCTCTCAGTGCCTTGGTCATGTTGGGTTCTGTAAAGACCGATTCCAGATCTCCACCTGAACGAGCAACATCAAAATACTTTGAACAAAGGAAGTTAGCTGCTTTAGCCACTCCTTCTTTCGCATCAGAAAATGAAACGAATTCCAAAGTCATCTGTTTTTCGTCAGAAGAAAATCCTTTGTCATTGAATCCCTGTATTAAATGGAACAAAGGAAGTTGAGCGAAAGAGTAGCACCAATGCTGATGTTCTAATGTCATTAGAGCACATGAAACCTATACAATCATTATTTCATTATAGCAAATTTATAGTGAAATGGGTAAACAATCTGTAGGTATTTATGCCCATATCTAGTACCCGCTGAGACAAGAAAACAAAAAAGATAATTAAAAAAAAAAACATCTCTAATAAGCTCATCAATAAGTAGTTCATCTTATTACACAGAAAAAAACATTGATTCGATCTGATACAAAAATTTGACGTCGGTAAGTTGACTAGGTAATTTACCAGCCACCTAGAAATTGTCTCATAAGCAAGAAACAAAAGAATAATTATTGTACTTGAATACATAAATTTACATGTGATGGGTAATACTCTTCTTCTAATATGCTTATGTTGATCAATGGAAAATGGTGACTCACAAGTGCCAAACATATAATTGGCAGGATCAGAGATTCCTAGAGTCTAGTCTAATTATATATGACCCGATATGGTGGGCCTAAAGATGGTTTTAGTTGGCCAACAAAGATGTTTAATTTAATGAGTCTGCCAACTGTTATCAACACAGTAATAGGTAAGCAAAAAGGCATAATTGGTGGTCAATCATGAAAAACAATGCAAGAACAGTAACTCTAAATATTGGAAATCCAGTTCAGGAACAACGGTGGATATAGTAACTAAACATAGTTTTCAGGTAAATTGTAGTCCTAGAGTTCACTACCTCCCATAGTATTGTATTATTCAGTTTTTTCAAAACGAGTCTCTTGGATTCCTTCAGTATTCCTGAAACAGAGTACTAGTATTGGTTAGTAACCCGAGATATGAACAGATTTATATAACAATAACAGAATAGAAGTATTGCCAAAGACGCATTTAGCATCCCTACCATCCCTATCATAGAGGGAGACATGCTTCACACCAATAACCGACAACCACTGCATAAGCTCAACAATTCTTGGAATATTGTGAGCTTCTTCACTGTCTATCACAACAGAAAGGCATTTGAGGCTACTCAAATCAAGAGCTTGGAACATCTCCAGAAACCCACTTGAGATAACACAGCTCTCTAGAGCACAAGCTATCTCAAGCAAAAAATACCATAGGTTGACCACACGATGTAGAAAATTCCAAAGTTTTCGAGCCACGAGATTGATAATCTGATGTACAAAAGAAATCTGCATGTCGTAAAAGCAAAAGTGAGCATTCCATTTCAATTTGCTGGAATACATACAGAAAGATAACCCACATGGGTTAACTCAACTGGCAGGCTCTCCAGCTCAGGGATTGAAGGTCCGAGGTTCGAGTCCCCGGGCTTACCTGATATATGGTCCTTGTGGGTGGGTTCATGTACCCGGGGTTTACCCTGTCTCCCACTAAGTGGGATCCACATCAACAAAAAAAATATATAAAGATATAGATGTATAATCAGCATTCATCTTTTGAATGTATATTATACACTGAAATAATAAGTAGATCATGACATGCATACATAAATACCCAATGATTTAAAATTGAGAAAAGATAAGACAAAATTACTTACTTCTGCAATTGAACTAAAGATCTTGCAGATTGCATCTCCTGGACTTGTAAATCTACAAAGTAGACTATAAGAAAAGTATCAAATTAGCCACCAGAAGAAAATTGTCAGATCTATCAACTTCAAAGCAATGTTTGAAAAGGCATACGAGGCTTAAACCTAGAGGTGATTCTTGAAGGAGGGCTCAAGGAAAACACCTCAAGGGGTCAATTTCTAAGGGTCACACCTTAAAACGTGACTCACATAAGGCATATGCCTCCTGCTTTGAGGTCAATTTTAAGGGTAAGGCATGCATTTTTTTGATTAACAAAATTTTTTGGTTCTCATAGCAAAATTGAGTTTAAAACTATTTGTTGTTTTAGAGTCATTGACTTGCAAACTAATTTTTCTTGATTTCCTTTTACCCGTTTGTTGCGATCGTAATTAGCATGGATAAATCATTTGTTTCATAAAAAGTGTATGGAAAACGTGAAAACGAGACATGCATGTTGTGAAACTAAGAAAAGCCAGCAGAAGAGGAAAAACACAGATATTACAGAAAATTCGAGTTTGAAGGTTGAAACAGTAATGGAAACCGAAGAAATTAGACTAAAAGCAATCAACATTTGGCTTACCGATTAGCAGCGGAAGAAGGGAGAAGGAGAAATGCAGGCTTGAGTAAGAAGAATGTAGTAATGGCGGAGACAACATCAAAGAGCATCGGCTGGCTTGAGAGCTGTTGCTGCTTCTGCATGGATGGGAACCTTAGCTTGAAAGAGAACTGGGAAGCCATTTCGAATCAGAAATCGGAGCTCTTCGTCCTCTGTTTTGTATAGGAATCGGTCTCAATCTGAAGAATCCTTTTATATTATTTTATGCATCGGAGCGCTTTTAGGGCTTCGCTTGATTTTTGAATCTCCTTTCAGTCTACACAATAATAAATGCCTTTAATGACAAAGCGATCTCTTTCCGTGGGTAGGTAGCAAAAGTTTCTTCTGCTTTTTTATTTTTTTCTTAGTAGAGTACCCTGCAATTCTCACGCAGATGACAGAAGCAGCTTCTACTTTTGGCAGATATTTACTTTTATCACGTGAGATCTACCTACGTCCCGTTAATAAACACGATAAATTGAGACACCCCGTTAATGAGGACCTCCTGGGTCGGGTCGGGTCACAAGAACTCTACATAAGTCTATTTGCAACCGTGTGTAATTATGACTTTTGGCATGTTGTGTCAAATTAACTCATCTGCCATGTGTCTCAATGATATTAACCTTGAGGTTAACATTGGTGAACAGACTGGCTAATTTAACCCCGCTTTACATGTGGCACTTTCTTACAAATATGCATACACGTTTTGGGTATATCTGCATACACTGAATCATTTTATAAAGTTGAAACGATTGTACAGTCGTCTCTTTCACGTGCCAGTTGTCAACAGCTGCGCATAGAGACCGTTTGATAAAAATGTAAGATTTGAATCGGCAAAAAGATATATGACCGTTTTTATCACAAAAAAAAAAAAAACAATAGCTTCTCAAGGAAGCTACCTTTTTGAATTCTAGTTTATGGGGGGACGTTGCCTGTCCCAAACCCAACAAACACGTCATTTCCTCCCTTTTGAAATATTCAAAAGACTAAGGACTTATTCCCACGGCACACTACCTTCTGGGAACCCGAAGGAATGAGCATCTTACTCTTCCTCCGACGGACCTCATTTTACTCGAATGACGTATTAGAGGCATACTACCCCTAATGGACTCCTCAAATAGTTATAATCTCAATGGATCCTCGAAGTCACATCTATCTGCTCTCTAGAACAGACTTCGAGTGATTTTAATACATACATTTACGTTTTAAAGGTATTTTTACTCAAGGAAAGGCCCTCGAGGGAACTTTCTATACCTTCTAACTCAGGAGTCATTCTTGGATCACATCCATAGACTTCGAAGGACCACCTCTTATACTTTGCCCTGAAAGATCACCAAGCAGGTGTATTCATTCCCATTCAAGGAGGCCCGAGGGACAACCTCGACGGAAAAACCCGAGGGACAACCTCGACGGACAGATCCGAGAAATGACCTCGATGGAGAAATCGGAGGAATAACATCAACAGACGGATCTGAGAGACAACTTCGACAGACAATTCCGAAGGAAGTCTTTTCCAGGCTAACTACCTCCAGATGGTGAATTTGAAGGAGGTATGCTCCCTCATGCCAAAAGCGAATTCAAATGAGGAATATTCCTTTCTCCTAGGGCGAATTTGAGGCTAACTACTCTGAGATGTTCAATTTGTCAAGGGCATGTCACCCCGAAAAGACTAAGGATTCCGTCCCCCTCGAAGGACGCAGTTTGGGTTTACCCCCTCGAATGTTGTCTTTTATGCATCCGAATTACCAACTGGAACTCGAAGTCACCTTTATTCATTCTTATAAACTGATTTTGAGTCATATATTGGGACTTTCACTTCCAGAAAGCAAATCCTCAGTGGAAAGGGCCTTAGAAGTTGAAAGCACGCCATCTCCAGACGTATTTCCTGAAGATTGGTTTCCCTCGGACTTTGAGAACGTCCTCTCACTTTCACCTGATAGGAATTCACATGTTTACTTCTGACTACATTCAAGAACAAGACACTCGGATTGGTTACTGTAGCTATGAACCTTGATAGATTTCAAGGTAAACCCCTCCTTACTAGGACGATTGATCATGAAAACGAGATCCCTGATGAGACCCTCAACCTCGAGTTCTCTATATGGGTAATTCGAGAATACATTGATCACCCTGTAAGGGTACAATGGTACTTGATTTCCTAGAAGGAAGATAGCCGCCAAAGGGAGTTCTCCT
>JAUPMG010008356.1:0-15774 GCA_031762675.1 Pachysandra terminalis | reverse complement strand
ATGTTCATTAACATTATGAATTGGAAGAGAGTTGGTGGAGATAATTTGCTAGAGGAATTTTTAACGAGGATGACCAACAAGAGCATGCCATAATGTTGGACTAACACATTCTCTAAGAAAGGAAGAGCCAAAGAAACTGAACTCAACAAATGTAACTCGTATAGTTTTATTCCTTGATCCATCAACAAATGCTTGAAGTGGATAAAGCCCTTGATTAATTTGTCCTTGGCAAAGCATCTTCCTTGATATTCGATCCTTGATAAAACAAACATAATGATAAAATACCATAAATAAATCATTATTTGTGGTAAACTACAGGACAAAAAGAAGATTCTTTGAAATTTGAGGCACATGTAAAATAATATTTGAGAAAGGAGGAATTAGTAGACAAGATGGTAAGGAACCAATGTGTTTGATCAGCTAACTTGCACCATTTCCTACTTTAATCTGATACGAACCATGATATTCAATATTGATGGATAAATTATAGAGATCGATAGTAAGATGATTGTGATCTACTAGGTCAATCGGGTTAATATGGAATCACCACCATCCATTGGATTAGAGGTGTGAACGGTCCCCTATTTTTCATTAATTGTGCTCAAAATAGACCCAATAAATAAATTTGAATAATGGTCTAATCAAAATAGGTAAGAAGGTTTACTTATGAAGGTTGTAGATGAACCGGATCACGTACCTTGATACACATGAACCCGGATCTACAGCAAAATATCTCTAACGAACTAGAAAATGTCCCACGTTAATATATGTGATTACTAGAACCACACACAATCCACACTCAATACGACCAAGTCTCAGTATGGAATTCTAGCAACGATCCAGATCTCTAATGGAGGAAGAAGAGATGAAGAGAGAGAGATTCTCTAGGGTTGAAAACTCGTGTATGAAGCCTATCATAGGACGAGGAGGAGGAGTCTCCTAGATATATGAGACTTAACTCCTAATGAGACTCCATCTCCTAACTAATATGAGAGTCTCCCACACTTTAAACAAGTATGGACGTCCCAATAAGTGGGGGCCCGGGTGGGCCCAACTCGAGTGGGCCAATTGAGTTGACCCATATAATAAATCCAACATCTACCACTCATACATAGTGGGCAAAAAGTGTGCATCTCTCTCACATGCATTATATCTTCCTATCATGGATGAGCATGGGAAGGACGAGCACAAAGTAATGGGTGACCGACTCCATATCAAGTTCCATAAACTGACATAGAGATACACTCTCAAAAGTCTTGCCTATGCCCAAGACTCATTTGGCTACATCGGATTGAGTATTTTTAATGTGCTCGTTTAAAATAATTCATATAGTCTATATATATATCAGATACATAAAATTAAAAGATATGAAACATCAAAATGATAATTTTAAAACATGAGCACATCAAAGGAAGTTGGGACGATCATCTGCCTCTGGTAGAGTTCTTATATAGTAATGGCTATCAGAGTAGTATTGGCATGGAACCATTTGAAGCTTTGTATGGTAGGTTGTGTAGATCACTGTTGTGTTGGAACGATGTAGGTGAGAGTACACTCATGGAGCAAGAGATTATTTTGGAGACTACTAAGAAGATTAAGCTTATCAAGGAGAGACTTCTTGCAGCTCAGAGTCGATAGAAGAGCTATATAGATGTGAGGAGAAGGAAGCTAGAATTCGAAGTTGGTGATTGGGTTTACCTAAAGGTCTCACCAATGAGAGGAGTTCTGAGGTTTGGAAAAAAAAAGGGAGCTTGCTCTTAGGTTCATCGGTCATTTGAGATACTAAGCATAGTGGGTGAAGTGGCCCACAGATTGGAATTATCGTCGAAGTTATCACTTGTTCACGATATCTTTCACGTCTTGATGCTTCAGAAGTATCAACCCGACCCATCTTATGTGTTAGATTGCCAAAAAGTCTTGATCAAGAAGAATGCATCTTATGAGGAGCAGCCTATTCAGATCTTGGAAAGAAAGAAGCAGGTGCTTAGGAGGAAGGTGATTCCGTTGTTGAAGATTCTTTGGAGTCATCTTGATAAATTGGAAGCTACTTGGGAATTAGAAGAGGACATCAAGCAGAAATATCCTCATCTCTTTTATGGCTAGGTATGTAATTTCGAGGGGAAAATTCTTTTAAGGGGGTGGATTGTAATATCCTAAATTTAAATTTTGCTGTTAATTGTTATATTGTTTGATTATTAAATTGCTTCTTGTTCTTATGTATGTTGTGGGGGTAGTTTTGCTATTTTATAAGGGTTTTATTTGTAATTATTTAGGGTTACTCTTTAATTTTTCACAAGTTTTCTAATTAGGTGTGGTGTATGGTATGACTGCTTTCACCTACAACGGGTCATATTCTCTTTAGTTAGATTTATTGGT
Organism: Pachysandra terminalis; assembly: GCA_031762675.1. Classification (NCBI taxonomy): domain Eukaryota; kingdom Viridiplantae; phylum Streptophyta; class Magnoliopsida; order Buxales; family Buxaceae; genus Pachysandra; species Pachysandra terminalis. The sequence continues at coordinate 13,398 of JAUPMG010008356.1, read as the reverse complement.
TCTAAGGTTGGTTCTTGTTGGGAATCTTCATGCCAAGAATCAAATGCAAACACACATGTACAAGAACACAGAGAATTACGTGATTTGGCACAAACTTGTTACGTCCACGGAGTACACACACTTTCACTATGTGAATAGTAGGATACAGGATGACCAAAATTCTGATTACAAACCCTGTAATCTACTCACTCCGTTCTCTCCCTACAACTCTCTGCTTACACTGAGCATAGCAACCTTTATATAGAGGAAGAAAATGAAAATAAAAATATCCAGATTCTTGCACCTCTTAGTCTTCCCAAAAAGACTCTTTGTCTCCCCAATAAAGACTATTTGATTTCCCAAAAAACTCTTTCTCTTCCACCATAATTCATCCATCTAACATGGGTGGACTTAATAGTTCTTAGGTTAGTTATTAGATGTGAGGGTCTGGATCTTGTAAGAGGATGGCTGGTTTTAGAAACCAACCACTCTCCCACCCATATTAGAATTGAATTGGAGGGAAGGAGTTTAGTTGTACGCAAGTTTGGAGAGAGGGGGAGAGAAGAGAAATGAAGGTTTGGAACCAAATTACTCGAGGAGGAAGAAGGGCACTTCAGGATTCAAGGGCTAGATTGAGCAAGAAAGGCTTGTTCTCAAAATTTCGGGTTTCGATAAGTACATCCTAGTGTTTCATAAGTTTTGTTGAGTTTAGGACTAGAATTTATTTGGGGGTAGTTTTAATTTGAAATTCTATGCCTAGATTCGATCATGCATGCTCTAGGTATAAGAATTGTTGAATTTAGGAGTTTAATCTTATTGATATCTCATCTTTTCAAATTTCATTGGATATTGGTTTTAAGCATGCTTTCAATGATGGAAGTCATGAGGTTTTATTGGTATTTGCATGCTCTATGGTTTGTCTGAGATTGGGATTACATCCCAATGCTAAAAGTGTGATTTGTGGGTTTCGGGTACGATCAGTGACCAACATACCTGCCAATAGAATCCAATAACTGTCAGAGCAATGGACTCAGAGTGCCGACCAAAGCCACCGATGGACCTGTCTGATAGTAGATCTGAACACTATTTTGGAACCCACCAAAGGTCGGTGAGCTGACAGAACAGCCGACCAAAACACTGTTTTTGGTTTAGCACCCGACAACCGTTGGTGACCAAGGTTTTAAGTACCGGACCGGTAGCCGGATCAGTCCTGTCCGCTTCCAGTCCGAACCACCGGTATCAGCCGGTCCGGATCCGGTACAGAAAACCAAAAAAAATTTTAAAAATTTAAAAATTTCAGTCCGGCCCCGGACCAGCCGGAACCAGTCTCTGGATCGGTGGGACCGGCCACCAGACCGTCGGAACTGGTCTCCGGACCAGCGGAACAAGTCACCAGACTTCTGGACCAGTGATATCGGTCACCAGACCAGCGGACCGGCGGTACCGGTCATCGGAGCGCCGGAACCGGTCACGGACCGGCGGGACCAGTCACCGGACCGCGGGTCCATAAACCGGTGATACAAAAGGTTGTATCACAGGTTGGAACCTGACCGGTACCAACCGATCCTTGAAACCACGTTGGTGACTCGACAGGGTTTGCCGACCATGTTTGCTGGGTCGTCGGTGGATGAGTTAGTCCATTGAAGAAAGCCAAAGTGTGTTTTTCTAAGTGAGGTTTTGTGGGTTCCTTACATATGTATCATAATGTTGTGTGCCAAATATAAAGTGGAATGGACTATTCTAGATAGGTTTTCGGTAGATGTTACCATATTTCTATGTGAATTAACTCGGTATGCTTTGTCATATTTTTCAATTGAGCACCTAACACTGTTATTTAGTTTGATTATCATTCATTGGCGTACATTACATGTGCTGTTGCAATCATATGATGTTCATGCATTATGGATTGCATTAGAAGAGACTTGTGCAGAGGATCCCTACCCTGAGGTAGGCATTGAGTTTCTATGAGTGAAACCAATGCAGGAATGTGAGGATTTGTGATCTGGTATAGTACACAAAGTGTTATGATGATGTGGTAGCCCTTGTGTGGTTGATATGTTATGTGATAGATTTGGACTCGGCTTGAGGGTCTAATTAACCCAAGATTCCTATGGTATATTTTAGGGTGAGTCATATATGGGAACCCCAAGAGACCTAAGTTGAGGGGAGGTCCTATATGGGTGCCCCAATAGACCTAGAGCGAACTATTGTTAGTAGTTCGTACATCGGTAAAGTTCACAAGGGAGCTTTTGTGTGATGCCTTGAATTTGTTTCTTAGATCGAAAAGAGAGGTCGAGACAATACTCCATGGGTTGAAACACCCTAAAACAACAGTACGTACGTAAAATACTTGAAAATCTTGCAGCCTATAGAGCCTTGGTGGTGAAAGAAACATCGTGAAGAAAACTGATAGTAACTTGTGTGAACATATTTCGTACGAATGCCAAATAACATTCATCTTGCATCTCATATTAATGTGTGTTCTATCACATTTGAGTGATGGTTGTTGTAGCATGTCATTGCATCCTAATGAACATACCCTTCCATATCATGCATTCATGAAACCAATGGAATGTCGAGAAGTAACTTCGACATCCTATTCCTGACTTAAATGGTGAAACATTAATGTTCTTACTCTGCTTTCTAGCTCATGTTTTCAAGCATAATATTTCTCAAGTGATCTTGAAAACGAGGGTCAAGATGAGGACTACGCAGACGTGAATGATTGGATCGAGGAGAATGATTAGTATGGATTTTATCTGTGTTATCAGACTTTGGGCTGTAGAACTTTATTTTAGTTTTAAACTTATATACTTTGTCTTTAGCTACCTCAGGGGAAGATGGACCTTTTATTATTTATTTTTTTTAGTTTTCAACTCTTTATATTTGTTATATGACTATTTAAATTGGATGTTTTTGTGGTTTTATTTTCATTATTATTCCCTTTCGCTATTAGTTTGTATTGTTATTGGATCTGGATTGTGTTTGGATATCCAAATCTAGCAAGGGGTGACAGTTTCAGTCTGAATCCCAAGGCAACCTTGGAAGGTGTATCCTAGGATTAGGGTGTTGACATCTTTATCCTTTCCTACTGCTACAATAGCAGCAGCCTCCCACTACCTTCTCTTCTTTTTCCCCCTCTTTTTCTGCTGGTGCAACACCACCAGCAGCAGCGACACTTGCTCTCTCTCCCACAGCTTACTCCACCCCTCTCTTTCTTTGCCTCCCTCTCCCTACTAAAAGTCTTAACAGTCGCATCACCACTAATCGAGCTCTGCATTTACACCCAAACAACCACACTTCTTCAGCCGCTTCTTCTTCCTCTTCCTTCACAGCCATGACTACATCACAACAGAATCCCTACTCCCTTTTAACCCTCTACTCGTTGAATCAACCCAAAAACCATTATCTTCTAAAACCCGACCCATTCCCGAAACATCAAACTCTTGGACACGATTTCAAGAACCAAGCTCAAGGCTAAGAAGCTCAAGTCAGATAATATCTGGAATCATAGAAGAACTACTACAGGTATTTATTTTATTTATTTTTGGATTATAATTACATGTGATGTACTGTTTCTCCCATAACCTCTATCCACTTCACAAATTATGGAGCTCAACATAAGTACTGACTTTAGTAAGTATGACTTTGGCCATTATCATCCTCTGCATATCTTTTTTTCTTGTTGCCCAACATTCTAATCCATACATCATAGCGGGCCTAATGAATGTCATGAAAAATTTGTTTTACAAGACAATCATTAGGCCTACTATGATGTATGGATTAGAATGAGCTATAAAGAAGAAACATATACATAAAATGAGCATTGTTGAGCTAACAATATTGAAATGATTTGTGAGAAGACTAGAAAAGATAGTAAGTATGACTTTGGCCATTATCATCCTATGCATATCTTTTTTTCTTGTTGCCCAACATTCTAATCCATACATCATAGCGGGCCTAATGAATGTCATGAAAAATTTGTTTTACAAGACAATCATTAGGCCTACTATGATGTATGGATTAGAATGAGCTATAAAGAAGAAACATATACATAAAATGAGCATTGTTGAGCTAACAATATTGAAATGGTTTGTGAGAAGACTAGAAAAGATAAAGTAAAGAATAAACATATCAAATGTATATAAGTATTGTCAAAATAAGAGGTAATAGAAAGGAAAGTATGTTAAGATGGTTTGGAAATGTATAACAAAAACTTAGAGACACAGCTATGAGAAAGTGTAAGGTGAGTATTGAAGGGTATAAGAGCGAGAAAAAATAAAAAAGAACATTGATTGAGTACCATTTCAAAAGGATTTAGATATTCATAATCTATCTAAAGATCTGATTTTTGATGGATTGGATGAAGGAACATGATTCATTTTGTCGAGCCCAACTAAATTGGGATAAAGTACTTTTTTGTTATTGTTGTTTTGTTGTCATATAAAACTTATTTTTCTTGGTAAAAAGTAGGGCCTTGATTAGTATATTGTATTATACATTCATATTCCGATATCATATATTATATAATAATACGAAATATACATATTAATATATTTATGTTATATATAATAATTATTTTTAATTATAATATTAATACATGTCGACCAAGCTAAGCTATTTTGTGAGTCGAGTCGAGCCCGAGCTCAAATTGTTTTAACTAGCCTAAACCGAGCCTGAGTCCAAAATATTTTAACGAGCCTTAGCCTTGCTCATGATTTACAAACCCGAGCAGAGCAGCTCAGGTGGACTAGGCTAATTTACTGTATAGCGACCCGTGTCTTTAAATTATAATTAATATAATTTACATTAATTATAATTAACAATGAATCCTTTGTGAAAGATTATATAGGATTATGCATTTAAATAATTGAAATTAGTAGAATTTGTAAATACTACAAATTATAGGGTCCATTGTGTAATATTAGAAACAATGGGATCAGTTTGGTTATTTTCAAACCTTATGGAAGCTAGGGATTGTTTTGGACGTTTGAAACAAAGGGGATGGAGGTGCCATTTAACTTATTCATTAAGGTTATATTAGTCTTTCACCTTGAAAATTAGATTAGAAAGTTAAGGATAGAGTTGGGAGGAACACATGTAAGCATGGAAAGGTTCCATAACCTATTCTCTTCCTTGGTATACGCAATCAAGAGAGAGAGAGAGAGAGATTGTTTCACACGATCAAGAGAGAGAGAAAGGGGTTTTGCTGTAGAGAAAAATGAGAAGAAGAGAAGAGGAAAGAAGGAAGAAAGGCTATGGAGGAAAAAAGAAAGGAGAAGAAGAAGAAGGAAGTAATGATCTGTCATTGAAGGAAAAATCTGCAGGAAACAGATCTAAGAAGAAAAGCTTAGGAAACGAGGTAGGGATTCCTGCGTTTCTACGGTAACTAGCTTTATAAATGATTTAAATATTATAGATATAGATGGAATGCATGTTCTTAATGTGAAAGCATGTTAGATCTAAGATCTAGAGAAACTAAAAAGGATGCATACTATTTTGTTTATTTGATTCATATTCTTGAACACGTGTTGCTGTATTTTCCTGTGTTATTATATGTTCACAAGAATTGTAAACATGTTCTTAGATCTAATATTAAATTTAATGGATTTACTTGTTTATGAATGATTTCAATACTATAAATATAGATGGAATGCATGTTCTTGATGTAAAAGCATGTTACATCTAAGATCTAGAGAAACTAGAAAGGATGCATGCTATATTGTTTATTTGATTCATATGCTTGAATACGTGTTGCTATGTTTTCCTGTGTTATTATATGTTCATAAGAATTGTAAACATGTTCTTAGATCTAATATTGTATTTAATGGATTTACTTGTTTACATCTGTAGAACAATATAGGTTTTTATGTGTTTTATGTTTGGATCATATGAATGGGTTGTAGAAACCGAAAAACCAATATTAGAACCTTAGAAAATCTTTGTTTTGGTTAGAGGCACGAAGCCCTAGAAGAAAACCCAAAAAATTGGCTAAATTTGCCTTTCGGTAGGAGTCTCGGCAGCTACCGAGTAGCTACCGAGGTCCAAATGGACCCAAATTTTAGGGAGATGTTCCCTAGTGAGATGTGCACATGCCTACATAGTTTATTTGTGTGAAAAAGATCTAGAATTGGTCGAATCATGTAAAGTGTAAAAGAAGGTCTAGATTTCAGGATTATTGGACTGATTTGAATGGGAATAACTCAAGGGTTTTGGATATGATCATAAGACCTCAAGATAGAATTAGTATGATTAGAAATGGTCATGTAGGACTTGATTAGTTTAATGGTGCTTATAGCATCTAATGTGAACTTATGTTTGACTTAGGTTGACTTATGTTGGCTTGTGTTGACCTTGATGACTGGCTTGTATGTTGGATGAGGGTACCATGAGTATTCATGATTGTGATTGTGTTTGTATATGAATGACTTGAATTTGTGATCTTCGATGGGTGAGCTTCTACCATGGTTGAAAGTCCCTAAAGGTAAGGCATGGTACGGGTGTATTCCACCGTGGGTAAAAATCCCTAAAGAAAAGGTTTGGTATGGGTGTATTCCACTGTGGGTGAGAGTCCCTAAAGGAAGGTTTGGTTACAGGTGTGCTTCCACCGTGGGTGCAAGTCCCTAAACGGAATGCGAGTATACTGGTGTATTCCACCGTGAGTGTCTCTTAAGGAATAGGAATGGTGACTTGCCTCCGTGGGTGCAAGTCCCTAAAAGAAAGAGTTACTGATACAAGTGTGTTTCCACCGTGGGTGAAAGTCCCTAAAGGAATGGTACAGGTGGCTTCCTCTATAGGTGAAAGTTCCTAAAAGTATGGCGTGTTACTGGTGTATTCCACCATCAGTGAAAGTCTCTTAAGGAATAGGAATGGGGTTTCTACCGTGGGTGCAAGTCCCTAAAAGAATGGGACGTATGGTCGTGAGTTGGAATGAACACGTAATTGGGCTAGGCCTGGTTATACCCTGCATTGCATTGCACCTCATTTCACTCCATGCTTGCATCATACCTTGTTGCATTGCACTTGTGTTTGAATTGACTATGGTGCATATTCATTGTGACATGCTTCAATTGAATTAATTGTGATTGCGATTGGATTGCATTGGTCGTAGCAAAGTGGGACCTTGTGGTTGATTGGTCGTAGCATGATGGGACCATGTGGTTACAGGTATGTTTCCACCGTGGGTGAAAGTCCCTAAAAGAAAGGTTTGTACATGTGGCTTCCTCCGTGGGTGCAAATCCCTAAAATAATAGTTATGTGAATATTGTTGTGAGCATAGTTAGACTATGTATATGATATGTGATATGTATTTTAGTGGTTACTGGTCGTAGTAAGGTAAGACCTTGTGGTTACTTGGCCATGTCATGGTGGGACCATGTGGTGTTTGTTTATGTATTTGATTGGTTGTAGTAGGTGGGACCATATGTGTTGATTGGCTGTAGCATGGTTGGACCATGTAGTGTTGTTGTGGAACACAGTGAAACTATGTGACTGTTGTAATCTTTGTTGTTATGTCACATGGTGGGACCATGCGTACGCATGTAAGCATGTTTTGTTTAGAACATGGTTGGACCATATAGAATATGTTTAAACATGATGAGATCATGTGGGTACCATTAACATAGTGGGACTATGGGATTAGTGATTGTTGACTTATTATGACTTGGTATTGTATGATTCACATATGAATAATGATTTCATATGATGATTGTATTATTCATACTAGTATGTGAGAGTTAGTATGATGTTATGTTTAAATACATTTGACTGTGATATTATATGATGGGTGAAATGTATGTAATGAATCGTATTGTCATGCATGCATAAAAGTAGATATTGTAGTCTCGTTGGATTTCTCTACTAGGCTTTGGCTGATCCTTATCTCTACAGGTCATCATCTTGTTTTGATCCTGGCAGGTTGGAGAGGATACTTGGTGTTTGAGACATATTTGCTTTTAAGTTGTTTTGCTATAAGACTACATTAGTTTACTTTATTTTATTTAGTTTGATTTTATTGGTTTGACCCCATGGAGGGCAGAAGTTGTAATAGAGATCTTTTAGATTTTATTACTTTATTGTGGGTTGGTCTATGGTTTAAAATTGAGAGACTTCTGCTGGTGTTTATATTATGTTTGAGACTTTGATTCAACCAAGTGTTGATATTGTGGTTGGTTATCCGTATCCACGTGGTAAGTCCGAAGGTCAGTTCCTTGGAATCTTCGAGATCACATATTTCGGATTTGGGGCATGACAAAGGTGGTATCGGAGCTTTAGGTTTAAGTTGTCTATGCTTCGGGAAGTCTTAGGTCGTAGTGAAAACCTAGGATGAAAACCTAGAAACATGTGAACCTAGGAGCCACATCTGTGAATTGTGTGAAATATACTTTGGTAAAGTATGTGAATAATTAATGTGATTTGTTTATGTGATTATGTATATTAAAGTATTTGGAGTGCCTTATGTGGATTGTTTGAACTAAGTTCTCCTAGTGAATTGTTTGACTAGTGTAAACTACATTAAAGTAATTATTGGACATTAAATGTGCTGTATTGTGATAATTATTTAGTGATTGTTGCATATAGGAGACCTTAGCATGAGAATATAGAGACTTGATACTTGTGTGATTGCTGTGAGTAGTAAAGCTAGAGTCTATACAAAAGTATAGTGAGACCCCAGGACGATAATATAGAAACTTATTAAGGTAGAATACATTTCTATGAATCCTTGATGGGTGATTTCTTGTAAATTATTTGGTATGTTGAAAGTACATTAATGGTATACCTTTTGCTTACATATGATTGTGTGTTTACTCACTATAATTGCTCTAGGTTGGAGATATAGAGGCTATCAAGTTTAGTTAGATCTAGGAAGAAACATAGAGACGTGTAAACTTAGGAATTACATGAGATTTTGTAGTAAATATAACCTGATTGATTTGCTAAATTTTGTGAATATTGTGATTATTCTATAGTGCGTACTCCTTGTGAAATGCTTTGAATTGTGTGCTGAGTGTTTCTTGCAATTGTTTGACATTGTGTGATTATTTCGGAGTGGCGTGCCTTCTATGCTTACATGCAAAACGTGTGAATATACTTATATAGAACTATCAAACTTTAAGCTTAAAGACATGTTGGCATAGGAAGCTACTTATAAAATTATAAGCTTCTTGCCAAGTGTTATGTGTTTACTACTCGATCTTGAGTAGGGTTGTGTTGGTGTATATCTTTATCGATAATACTGGATAGACACTTTGGAGTAAGGGGACCACTACTTCTGAAAAGTCTGGAAGTGCATTATAAGGTTGAAATTTATGATTAGTATATTGGATTACCTTGTCTTGAAAAGACGTGATCATCAAAGACATAAAGTCAGTTGATTGATATGACTATAAAATTAATTATAATGCTAAAACAAATTATTTTCCAGAAATTAGAGACAATGCAGTTGCAAATGCATTGACAGGAAAACAAAATTAAAGTAATTCTGGATCAAATGCATTGAATCAAATTTGCAAATGCATTGAATCACCGTATGATAAAAAGAACTAGTTTGTAGTGATTAAAATTATCTTGATATGAACTAAATGTGAAATTAAACATAGTGTAAATAATATATGTTACAGGAAAACAAAAAGGCGTGAGTGTATGGAAATAACAATATCGAATTGTAGATAAGTACATTGTATAAGTATAGTGTATGATGAGTGGTGTAGGTGCAACTTGAGTATGCTTGAGACACTAGTAGTATGGGTATGCCTAGAGTGTTAATTATTTAGGTTTTGTGAGGTCCTTGGTGACCAAGTGATAAGTGTAGGTTTCCTTGATGTGGCTTATGGTTAGGCTATGCCTAACAACCTTGCATTGTATTCATTTTATCATCTTTATTTTTTGTATGTGTTTGAGCATTATGCATCATGTTGTTCATGTGCATTTCAACTTTATGTGTGTTTATCTTTCATCATCTGATTGTTGCACGAGTGTTGGTTGGTCTCATTAAGAGTGCATTTGTGATGTGAATGTGTCAGTGATTGATTGCCTTGTGTTATATGCATCTTTACTCTTTGTGTAGTGTTATGTGAATTGTTTGTGACAATGGAACGTTGTGTTGGTTACCGAATGGTATGATAGTACTATGAATGATACTTCTATAGTGTTATTACAATATATAATACTAATTTGACAAAGTATGCAACTTAATGTGTGCATTGTGGTTGTAGTCATGTTAAACTTATTAAATGATAACAATTAACCATGTTAGTCACAATGTAATATTTATGTCATCATGACAAATAGTAGCTTAGAAATATATGACCATAGAAATTATACTGGTTAGGAATATATACAGTTGACACTCATAAACTTTAGACTCAACATTTCCTCTATTATGAAAGTGAACGTAAAGCTAAATCATAAATCAGTTGAGTAGATAATCATATGAACATTCTCTGCAAACTAGTTCTTTTTATCATACGGTGAGATTTAAGATTGATTATAATTAACAGCGTGATGATATTAATGTTATACATTTCACACTAGGGTGATTGAAACTTATACACGTAAATACCTTCACTTTATTTAATACATGTGTTATGTAATTATAATAGTAGAATGACTTCACCCCACTGATATATTGTGAAATAAACTTTATTAGTATTAGCTTGAATATAGAATAGGGCAACTGTAAATTTCATGACGAAATTTCTTTAAGGGGGAGAATGTAGGGACCCGTGTCTTTAAATTATAATTAATGTAATTTAATTATAATTAACAATGAATCTTTTGTGAAATATTATATAATATTGTGCATTTAAATAATTGGAATTAGTAGAATTTATAAATATTACAAATTATAGGGACCATTGTGTAATATTAGAAACAATGGGGTCACTTTGGTTTTTTCAAACAATATGGAAGCTAGGGTTTGTTTGGGACGTTTGAAACAAAGGGGATGGAGGTGAAATTTAACTTATTCATTAAGGTTATATTAGTCTTTCACCTTGGAAGTTAGATTAGGAAATTAAGGATAGAGTTGGGAGGGACACATGTACGCATTGGAAGGTTCCATAACCTATTCTCTTGCTTGGTATACATGATCAAGAGAGAGAGAAGATTTTGCTATAGAGAAAAGTGAGAAGAAGAGAAGGGAAAGAAGAAAGAAAGGTTGTGGAGGAAAAAGGAAAGGAGAAGAAGAAGAAGCAAGTGGAAGTGGTGATCTGCCATTGCCAGAAAAATCTGCAGGAAACAAATCTAAGAATAAAACCTTAGGAAACAAGGTAAGGATTTCTGCGTTTCTACGGTAACTAGCTTTATAAATGATTTCAATACTATAGATATAGATGGAATGCATTTTCTTGATGTGAAAACATGGTAGATCTAAGATCTAGAGAAACTAGAAATGATGCATGCTATGTTATTTATTTGATTCATATGCTTAACACATGCTGATGTGTTTTCCTGTGCTATTATATGTTCATAAGGATTGTAAACTTGTTCTTAGATCTAGTATTGTATTTAATGGATTTACGTGTTTAGATCTATAGAACAATATAGATTCTTATGTGTTTGATGTTTGGATCATATGAATGGGTTGTAGAGACTGAAAAACCAATATTAGAACCTTAGAAAATATTTGTTTTGGTTAGAGGCACGAAGCCCAAGAAAAAAGCTCAGAAAATTGACAAAATTTGCCTTTCGGTAGGAGTCTCGGCAACTCCTGAGTAGTTACCGAAAGTCCCCAAAATAATCAACATTCTGGGCTTGCTACCGAAGCTCAGTAAGTGTGCTACCGAGAGATTCGGTAGGAGTCTCGGCAGCTACCGAGTAGCTATCGAGGTCCAAATGGAACGAAATTTTAGGGATACATTCCCTAGTGAGTTGTGCACATGCCTACATAGTTTGTTTGTGGGCAAAAGGTCTAGAATTTGTCGAATCATATAAAGTGTAAGAGAAGGTCTAGAATTCAGGATTATCGAATTGATTTAAATGGGATATGAGGTAATATGAACTCAAGGGTTTTGGATATAGTCATAGGACCTCAAGATATGATTAGTATGATTAGAAATGGTTACGTAGGACTTGATAGTTGAATGGTGCTTATGGCATCTAATGTGAACTTATGTTTGACTTAGGTTGACTTGTGTTGACCTTGATGATTGACTTATATGTTGGATGAGGGTACCATAAGTATCTATGATTGTGATTGTGTTTGTATTTGAATGCCTTGAATTTGTGATCTAGGATGGGTGAGCTTCCACCATGGGTGAAAGACCCTAAAGGTAAGGCATTGTATGGGTGTATTCCACCGTGGGTGAAAATCCTTAAAGGAAAGGCTTGGTATAAGTATATTCCACCGTGGGTGAGAGTTCCTAAAGGAAGGTCTAGTTACAAGTGTGCTTCCACTGTGGGTGCAAGTCCCAAAATGGATTGGGAGTATACTAGTGTATTCCACCGTGAATGTAAGTCTCTTAAAGAATAGGAATGGTGGCTTTCCTCCATGGCTGCAAGTCCCTAAAAGAAAGGATTACTGATACAGGTCTGTTTCCACCATGGGTGAAAGTCCCTAAAGGAATGATACAGGTGGCTTCCTCCGTGGGTGCAATCCCTAAATTGATGGGTCGTATGGTCGTGAGTTGGAATGAACACATAATTGGGCTAGGCCCAGTTATAGCTGCACCTCATTTCACTCCATGCTTACATCATACCTTGTATTGCATTGCACTTGTGTTTGAATTGACTGTGGTGCATATTCATTGTGACATGCTTGAATTTAATTGATTGTGATTATGATTGGGTCACATTGGTCGTAGCAAGGCAGGACCTTGTAGTTGATTAGTTGTACTATAGTTGGGCCATGTGTGTTTCCACCGTTGGTGAAAGTCCCTAAAGGGAATTTTGTACAGATGAAAATTTTGTACAGGTAGCTTCCTCCGTGGGTGCAAATCCCTAAAAGAATAGTTATGTGAATATTGTCGTGAACATAGTTAGACTATGTATATGATATGTAATATGTATTTTGGTGGTTACTGGTCGTAATAAGGTGGGACCTTGTGGTTACTTGGTCGTAGCATGGTGGGACCATGTGGTGTTTGTTTATGTGTTTGATTGGTCATAGCATGCTTGGACCATGTGGTATATGTTTATATGTTGATTGGCCGTAGCATGGTGGGACCACGTAGTGTTGTTGTGGAACATAGTGATACTATGTGACTGTTGTAATCTTTATTGTTGTGTCACGTGGTAGGACCATGTGTACGCATGTATGCATGTGGGTAGCATTGACATAGTGGGACTATGGGATTAGTGATTGTTAACTTATTATGACTTGGTATTGTATGATTTCCATGTAAATAGTGATTTCATATGATGATTGTATTATTCATACTAGTATGTGAGATTTAGTATGATGTTATATTTAAATACATT
>JAUPMG010008327.1:0-15778 GCA_031762675.1 Pachysandra terminalis | reverse complement strand
TACTCAGAGTTATGTAAATTAAGTACTTTTGATTGGTATACTTCACCCTGTACACCACAAGATGTTTGTTTAGTTAATGTGCACGCTTCACAACACTTCATGGGCTCTAGACCCCAGTGGTTGAAGAGTATGACCCTGTAACCCGAGACTTCACGGTTGTGTCTTGAGGATGGAAATGAGAGTGATGTGTACCCACATCTAGTGAGGAGATTGACGGGACCAAGTTGTGGGAGTAGCTAACCCAATACACTCTCCTTTGCCAAGGGGTATCAGACGCGAGGAGCAGAGATGGGCCTCTGTAGATTGGTCAAGTGTCATGATTTCCTGAGGGATATCGCAGGTGGCTGCAAGTCTCGGTCTATGGACCACTAATCAAAAATAAGCGGGGGGATTGTGCCTCCTAAGTTGAAAACCCTTAAAACTACGATGTACACGTAGAATATCCCTATTCGTTGGACTGTCACCATGGGGGGATGATTTCAGGTTGCTGGAATACCCTGGAGCGAATTCAGGTTGCTGGGACACCCCGAATAAAGGCTGGATCAGGAGGAAACATTTCACATTGACACTCTATCAGAGTTTGAATTGCACAACATACTTAGATTGTTTGCTAGATCACCTTGGTGAAGTTCATAACTTAGGCGCACAGCATTGCATTTAATAATTAATCTACCCCATGCATTGCATTTGTAGTGTTTCCCTTCTTGGTTGTGCATGAATTATTGTGATTGTTTAGATTCTAGGATTTACCTTACGCATTCTTGAATTTACTTCTAACTGGCTAGTTAGCTCATGCTTTTTAGCAATATTTCAGGAAACTTAGAAGATGCAATTGCTGACGAGAACTTCGTGGAAGAAGAAGTATACGAGGAAGAAGACGAGTTTTACGCACTCCAGTGACTTCATTGTAATGTTTTGGACCTCTTCTGTAATATTTTGATATACTCCTAGTTTTGATTCTTTTGGGAGGATACTTGGATAATATCTTCTTTGTTAAAAATTTGGATTTTAACCTAGAACAATTATTTTACTTTCTTCCGCTGCTATCTGATGTAAATATGTACATAACTTTTCTATTTTTCATAGTGAATGAAATTCCTAGTTTTGATTCAATTGTGATGAAAGGCATATTTGAGATGCTCTTGTATAGAATTCCTTGGGAATGTGATTTGGTTTAGGCACATGGATGCCTTGTAGACATGTTTATGGTGGATGAGTATTGTTTAAGGTTTCAAATATATGTTGATGAGGAGCTTGGTGCCGGTGTGCCCAATTTACATTTCTTCTTTTACTTGTAGGAATTTAATTGCTCTATTAGTCTTATAGTATTATATATATAGATAGATTAATTATTGTAAGCTTTGAATTGCTTAGTAGGATAGATTATGGGACTTTGCCCATATGTTTACTGATTTGAATATATGTCTGTGAAACCTTGTTTGATGCATTAATATATGGATTTGAATTTGGATGTTGCATATGGACCTTTCGGCTATGATAGCCTAGTCTAATACCCCACATAATTCCTTAGGTTTAGATTAACACATAGGATATTTGACTTGATAGCCACTTTAGTCCTATGAGAGGACCCTATGATTGTACCCAAGCTGAGAGTGAATCCACATAGGGAGGCCTCTACAGTCTTGAGGGATGATGATTACCCAAGAATCCGCACGTTGGTGTAAGCTTGGAAGATGGTAAACTATCCCAAGGATCCGCACGTTGGTGTAAGCTTGGGAGATAGTGAGATCATGTTATATTTTCTGTTGGATTGTGAATATGTATGATTTTCTGAGGGATTCGCACGTGGGTGTAAGTCTTGGCCGCGGGCCTGTGATAAAAAATAAGTGGGGGGATTGTGCTTCCTAGGTTGAAAGCCCTTAAAACTATGATGTACACATAGAATAATCCTATCCCTTTGTCCGTTCATGCGGAGGATGATTTCTGGTTGCTGGAATATCCTGGGGCACATTCAGGTTGCTGGGACACCCCGGATAGAGATTGGGATTACATGGGAACTTACGATATTTCACCTTCATACAGTGTTTGCATTTCACTTGCATTTTCATATCTCTGTTGATATTAGTGTGAGAGCCTCGTGTATGAAACACTTGGCCTAATTTTCATATAAAAATCTATGCATATAGTTGTAGGATTTCTGACCATTGAGTTATACTCTGTGAGAATGGGAGAGAACTTTAGATAGTGTTTATTTATAGTTAAATGCTCACACTGTTCACCACTTGCACATATACTTCTTATTACAGATTATACACCTTTGCACTTTTCTCATAATGTTGGAACATGAGTGGATACACTTCATTGAAGGTTTACCCATTCTGGCTTCCAGCTTATGTGTGTTGTTTATATTTCAGGTTTAGGAGCTTAGATGCGAAGCAAGAGACTGAATTGGGTAGCGTACTCTAGTAAAATCCTTGTTATAGTCTAGGAGTAGACTTCATTTTCCTAGTTTTGCTTCATTTTCAGTTTCGGTAGTATTAGTTACTTATATCTTACTATAACAGTTAGTAACTTCCGCTTATGTTTTGCCCATTGCTATCCACATTTGTAGAAATAGGGGGTGAAGGTTGCGAATAGATCCGAAAATCTCAGAAATTGGGTATTTCTGGTTTGGTTTGTGACAGAGTTGTCCCTATGATCGGAAATAAGTGAGGGGATTGGTGTAATAACCCAAACCAAATTAGGACTTAAGCATAATTACTATAGAATTAGAGGTTAATTTAAAATTTTAGTAAATAGCCTTTAATTTGACTTTTGACTGATTGTGATTGGTGGGTTGTACAATTAGGAAACTAAGTGCAACACACACAATCATAACTTCTTAAGTTAGAATGATTGGTTTAGATCTTGCAGTACATAAGACATCCCAATCAAATGGTTAGGATTTAAAACAATAATAGAAGTTTCTATAGGAGTTAGAAACTTACGAGGATTTATAATTTAAATAATAGAAACACAGATGAACTGGGAGAGTTGAGAATTCATCTAATGGCTTAGAAACTAAGACATCCCAATGAAGGGACAAGATTAAAATACAAAGACTAATACTAATAGGCTTAGGAAGTTGTCTAATTAGTATAAATAAGGAGGCCTGGTCTGGTTTTCAAAAATCACACAAGCTTGGAACTAAGAAGGAGAAGAACAGAGCTGAATTATCTACTCCAACTCAGCAATAGCACTGTGAGTATTCGGATTAAGCTTGTTTTATGGTCTAAGTAGAGTTTAAAGTTTAATTTTCAATTATACGAAGTAAGTTTTCAAAATCATATCAGTTTTCAAAACAATTTAACAACTATTTATTTACTAATGTTTTCTTAAATATTTTAATTGGGTTTTGCTCGGAATTTAATATTAAGGTAAGTTACTTAAGGAAGCAAATCAAATAGAAGTATGATCAGTTCGGAATTTGAAAAAACTGCCCAGAATTGGCTGTTCGACGAGTACCCGATGAGCCGAGTAGGCACCGAACCAGCCCAGAAGAGCACTCGGCGAGTACTCGATGAGTTGGGTATGCGCCGAGCCTCCTCTGTAAATTTTCAGTCTCTGGTTTTCACGCCGATAACCAACTCGATGTGCCGACTGACGTGCCGAGCCTCACAGTCTTATTTTTAGGCCCCTGGTTTTGGCGCCGAGCATATTCTCGATGAGCCAAGTATGCGCCGACCCTGAGACCAATCCCTGAAACCCTGAATTTTACCCAGAATCCTCGACGCGCTGACTAACGCGCCGAGTACCCGTCGAAGGCACACCTATAACCCCTAGGCATGCTGAAATATGCCAAGTTGATTAAAATCCTTTATTCTTTTGTGAGCATGTGTATATTAATCTCATTAGACCAATTCTGATGTTAGTTATGCCTGATTATGCATATTTCATTTACTTATACCCTGTTTGGATTGATTTGCACGCTAGTTGAACATGATATTTTTATACGGTTGTTTTTATATGATTTTAATATGTCAAGCATGCTACTTGGACTTATTACACACTGTACACATCAATTGGATGTTTTATTATTGTGCACCCTATCACATGCACCTCATATGCCTTAAGACCATGGATTTTGTCTATAGATCTACACCCGTTGCATGTAAATTCATACTACTGAATTTTTAAGGACTATAAGGAGATTTTTGTGATCTGGAAATCACAGTAGGTGAGGGGTCTTATGCATAATTATTACTAGAGTTGAGGGACTAGCTATCGCAATATACCTATTTTGATTCTTGTCTTACGAGACCAATGCCCGTCTGGTTGGCTGGATGACCGAGTGAAAATCTGTTAGTAGATCTGTTTATGTATGACTCACAAGGAACATTTTACATTAGTGAAGCCCTAGGATTATTCCCTATGATCGAAAATAAAGATAGGAAATTGGGTCCTCTAGGTCGCAAATCCTTAAAACTATGATGCACACATGGAATAACCCCCTATTCTGGCCGTGTATTCGGGGGATAATATTATCTTGTTTAGCTAGGGCTTTGTTCGGGTGTGAAATATACATTAAACAAATGCTATACAACAACCCGCATTGGGTATTAAGTTTGTTTGTTAAATCACATGTGATGAATATACTTGTTAGGTGCACAACATGCATTAATAATTGAATCAGCCATTACATTGCATATTATATCTTACTAATTACTTGCATTGCATCAGATTACATGTCATATATATATATCTCATTCATACTTGCACTTTCAGCACGCATTACAAACATATTTGACTCTTATAATTCGTTACTTATATCGACTATTATTGAAGAGTGAGCCTTGGCCATACTTCAAATTATAAACCATGTTAAATTCGTTTATTTACTGAGCTAAATGTAGCTGACGCTTTCGAGCACAACATATTTCAGGACCTATAGTTGATGGACACATGAACCATGAGAACCAAAGTGAAGAACAAGAATGTTGTGAAGATTTTAACTAAATTAGAGTTTATACGATGATTTTCCTAGATCTTGTAGTAGGGTTAGTTAATATGGATTTGATTTAAAGCATTAAACTAGTTTTATTTTAATTTCCGCTGTTTTCTGTTTGAAAGATGTTATGGATGGATATTATTTTTATAACATTAATTTCACACTTAATCTTATATAAAATCTTTCATAAGGTTAATGATTTGGCCACATATCATTTATCCACTCCCATCTCGATATGGGGTCAGAGTTACAAACTAAATTTAGGGACTCCAATGAGATCTTTAAGTTTGGTTCGTGACAATTGGGCTTTCTAGGTCGCAACCCCTAGAAACTATGATGCGCACATAGAATAATCTATTATTTCTGCCATGTTTTGGGGATGAATTCTGGGTGAAACATCTTGGGTAATATGATTAAGATCATTTGTGGAACATACACTAATCGAATACAAAACAACATGCATACTTGCATATCATATTATTGTGCATGAATCACATGTGGTGATTATATTTATTGTTGCATGAGCATGCATTCTTTCATTAATAATTGAACCAACACTTGCATTGCACATCTCATTATATCATATTGTTTTATATCATTATTGCATATACTAACTATTCAGTTTTTGTCTATGGGAATACCATTGGAGAGTGGCATTGTCCCTACTTTAATCAAAAATATTGTTTATATTCGTTTATTTACTAAGCTAAGTGCAGCTTACACTTTCGAGCATAACATATTTCAAGACCTATAGATGATGGACATCAAGACCATGATGATCAATTGGGAGGACAAGAAGATGATGAAGACTTTAGTTTTTATTGGATTATTGTTTGATGATTTCAATAGAATTTGTAATAGGACAAGTTGGATTTATATTTTTATAGAGTTATTATCATTGGGATCAGATTTTAGTAGTTTAATAGGCTTTTGATTGAAGCATGAGACTTAGATTATATTTTCTTTCTACTGTTTTTCTGATTGAAGATTGTTTTGATTGGATATTATTCTTAATAACATAATTTTCCAGAATATTATTTTATAATGATCTTACATTATTCAATGGTTTGGTAATGTATTGCTTATCCACACCCATAAGGTTATGGGGTGAGAGTTACAACTTAAATTTGGGGACTCAATTGAGATGTCCACGTTTAGGATGTGACAAAAGTGGTATCAGAGCATAAAGTTTTACGTTTTCAATCAATTCCATAAGTTTTTGATGTGCTGATTTTTGAAAGTTTTTTGTTTGCTGATATTTAAAATTTTTCTGTGTGCTGATTGTTTATTACTAATATTTGTTGCTAACTTGAGTGTGGGCAGATTCCTCTTATTTTACAGAATTACTAATCATCATATTTTCAGAATGGCTGGAAGAAGAAGAGGTAATGTGGACAATAGTTCGGTAGGAACTGATGATGATACTCAACAGAATCAAGATCTGCAATTAGCTGGAGTTTATCATGCATTGGGAGAGATGGCCACTATGATGCAACAATAGCAAGAAAAAACTCAATCCCAAGCAATGCCACAACAAACAGAAGAACAAAGGAACACACGTAGCATTGAGAAGTTCAAGAAGCATGGACATACTATTTTCAAGGGAAAACCTGATCCAATGGAACCACAAGTATGAGTTTACTCCGTAGAACACATCTTCAGAGTGATGGAATTGGATGAACACGAGAATGTTTGATTTTCTGTATTTATGCTAGAAGATGAAGCAAGGAGGTGGTGAAAATTTGTCTTGGAGATCGTGCTAATTCAAACTTGGATGGAATTCAAGGTAAGATTTTGTTTAGAGTATTTTCCTAAAACTATTAGAAAGGAAAAGGAGATGAAGGTGGAACAAGAACCTATGACCGTGCTGGCGTACATAGCAAAGTTCATGGAGCTATCACAATTTGCATCATATGCGGTGGATGAGGAAGAGAAGAAGGCGTTCAGATTCGAAAGCAGACTAAGACCTAGCTTCAAGAGTAAACTAATTGTACTAGAGTTTACTGAATATTACAAGGTGGTTGATTGTGCATGTAAAGTGGAGAAAGTTGTACAAAAATTCCATAGGATTCGAGACCTAAAGAGGTAAAGTAATTTAAGAAACTACCAAGCCGATTTGCAGAAATGACAAAGTACACAAGAATCAACGAACACCACGCTTTACTCCAAACATGAAGTATTATAACTATGGAACGACTAGACACCATCAAAGGGATTGGCAATTTCTAAAGAACCAACGGCGAAACTCATCACAAGAACAGCAACAAAATATATCTAAATTTCACTATCAACAGAATCAGAAATTGGTACAACAACTACAACAATCAAAAGGGAATAAGAACGAAGTGCCACAATTGCAACAAACTCAACAAGGAAAGGTCTATGCTCTAGAACAACAACAAAGCAAAGTGATTGAAGGTACGTTCTGAATTCACCAAGGGTTTGAAGTTTTTACAGGAATATAATCAAGGTAAGTATCTACAACTTTTCTCAACTAGGGTAAGCGAATTTCGAGGACGAAATTTTCTTAAGAAGGGTAGATTGTAATAACCCAAACTAAAGTAATATGATTAATATGTGTAGACACCCCAATTGCATGAGACTGGATCTCTTGATCTTTGCAGCTTTTGGAGGCTTGAGCTAGGTACCTGGGCAATCTTATCATTATCCTCAACCCCATATCCATTTGAGCCAAATGGAGAAAATTATCGTTTTGCCCTTGATATCATTTGGGGTACAATATGGGATTCGGGATGTCAGAAAAATATTTCGATTCTAGATTTGAGCTTTTCATGCAAAATCCATCAAATGGTGGTAATATGGTCAAATTCTAAAATTGGTGGTGAGAGGGGTATTTTTGGTATTTAATAAGTGGAATTTGGGATAAAAAAATAATAGATTAAAGGGTTTTTAGGTAATTAAAAAATAAAAATCGTAAGAATTTTAGGAGTATGAGAATATAAATATGAGGTTGATTAGTTATCAGTTTAGACTAGGTTAAAGTCTATATTAGGATTAGAAGTGGTTTGTGTTAAGATTGGGATTAGTCTTGTTTTAGGATAAAAATAAATTAATAATAATAATAAGTAAAAAGAAGAGACCCACGAATTGTGTCTTCTTCCTCCTCCTCTTTCCTAGGGTGTACAAAGAAGATAAAGGAAAAGAGATTGGGACGGTGGTGATTTATGAAGAAAAGAAAGGTGAAGAGATTGAATATGATTAGGAGATTAAGATTCCAGAAAGAAAAAAGGGGGAAGAGATAGAGATTGAGGGAGTGAAGGAGGGGAGATATAGGAATCAAGAGAGAGTTTGAGATGAAGAAGGAGAGGTCGCCGATGCCGCCTCTCCATGCTTATAAAAAGGGGCGACCCCCAAAGAAGAGAAGGGGAAGAAAAGAATCGTTTTGAAGAGAGCAAAAACCTGAGCCTCTCATCTCTGTTTGTCTGAAATCTCTGCAAACCCCTTCGAATTGTTGCAAAAATCCAATCCCCAGCCGAACCATTCACCTCTTCATCTTCTCCATTAATCCCATAGCCGAACCATAAAATACCTGCAAAACCCCATCATCCGAAAATGCAATTCCCATCTCCTAATTAAATCCAGTAGAAACCCCTCTTCGTTCTCTACAAAGCAAACCCCATCCAAACCCGTTGAAAACCAATAAAAAACCTTTCAACCGACCTGAGATCAAGCTCCAAACAAACAAAATAAAAAGATTATGCAATTTTCCAAGTTCAAGTCCAACGGAAGTTCTAAGCCTAGAAATTCAAAGCTGTGAGATTCGGTTGCTAGTTGCTACAGGTATGAAATTTTATTTTATTTATTTTTGCATTGTGTCATCTTGAATGATTTTAATAGAAGAATGGATGGTTTGATCTTCCTTTCTTCTGGCTTCAGTTCTTGATAGTTTGTGATCTGTGCATGATCTGTTCGAATTAGAACAGAGATCATATTTCGTATGATTCAGGAAGAATGAAATATTATTTGTTAGAGTTGTCTTACAAATCATAAATTTTTATATAGCTTCTTACTTGTTTGGTTTGAGTTTCTATGGACAGTACTTTTATCGATGAAACTTGTTGGAATTACAATAGACAAAACTATTTAATCAATAACTGGTTCAAATCAAATGCAATTTTCTCATAATCGGATCAGCAGGTTTTGTGATTGATTTTTTCAATTTCTTCATCTTAGTATAATAAGGGAAATTAAAATATTTTGGTTAATATAATGGTAAGTTGTTAAGATTTTCTTTAAAACGACTCAACTTGTTTTGTTAGTTTTAATGTAGTCTTTGGATCGTTAGGATGTTTAATTTGGAGGAATCTTTTCTTTTCTTTCTTTTATATTTTTTGTTTTGAGATTTGAGATCTTTTAATTTTTTATAAACACTTATTTTTAGGCATGCAAATTATTTTAATATTTTTATTTTTAGGGATTGGTATTCTTTTATCCATTATCTTTAGGATTATTTTTAATAGAGTTTCGGAGTTTTCTAGTTTCTTTAGGATTTTAGTTATCTGGCCAAATTGAATTAGACCAGGTAACCGGTTGAAACCGGAAGAGAGTGGGTGCCTAACACCTTCCTACTCTCTTAACTAAACCTCTCTACCCAATCTGGTTAGACCAATATTAAAATCATATTTTTAGGTCTATTTTGAGATAAAAGACAAACCCTAGGTGACCATTCACACCCGAATCCAATGAATGGCGGCGACTCCAAACAACCCGATCTATCAAGGGTTCATCCGACCCGGGGTAGAATGTTTAGGATTTTTTTTATGTACATAGGATTGTTAAGATCTTTTTTATAGGATTGTTGAGATTTTGTATATATAGGATTTTTTATATATTGGATTTTTCATCCCTTTTGATTCGATTTTTATTTAGTGATAAGATAATTTTTTATTTTTTGGGGGTTTAACTGATAGGCATGGTTTAATTGCTCAATTGACATATTTTATCATGATTTGATTTCATTATCATTATCTTCGTTTGATGTGGTACGAATTAAATTTATCCATGTTATTTTGCAGTTTAATGGTTTGATTAATGCATTATGGTTAGTATAAAGTGACTGTACACACAACACTCATAGCTCATTTTCATAGAACTACCCCGTGTCACATGAAAATTAAACCTGGATATTTGTATAATCAGCGTGCCAGGATCGCTATTCTGGGAAGAAGGGCTGATAGTATCCACTCGACCATCTCCACGGTTCAGGAACGGGCGAAACCACCTATTGAACTCATATAGATGAATGGTTAGGTCACTGAAGCCAATTTATTTTCATACATACATTTGAGTCCATCTGGTTTGGACCTATGGTCCAAGCCCATGTTCGTTTTTGAATCCACCTTAGAATGGGTCCCTAGTCGGACCCATTAGGCAAGCCTACCCATTAGGGTCTAGGGTCCATGACCCAAGATCTATTTCATACATAATGAGTTCATCTAGTTAGGGCTCATGGCCCAAACCCATGTCCGTATTTTTTTGAGTCTCCTTAGTTTGGGCCCCCCAATCGGGCTCATTAGGCAATCGTACCCATATGATCTAGGGTCCATGACCCAAGATCCAGTTCATACATAAAGAGTCCATAGTAGGGGTCTGTGGATGTCCACCCATTCACAGGAACCAGTTACCAAAGACCCATAGACCTAGACAGTCCATTCATTGACAGATTGTGTTTAGAGTCATACCCATGAGGGTATACCCTTTGGGATTCACGCATCTTCATATCCACTGTGAATAAGATTGAGATGTCCAAGGCCCAAGCAAGCCCAAATGGTTAGGTATGCCATGCAAGACTCAAATGGACCTAGGTCTCATTCTTGGGTCAGTGGTATTTAATGGATCATTTCCTAACCATGGACCCACGTTAAGACGCATGCATTCATTTTAAATATCAAGCGATGCTCGAAGGTCCAAGGTCCATGTAAGTCCATCTGGCCAGATAAACAAGGTATGACTCACAAAGACCTACACCCAACTATGGATCCAAAATAGGTTCTCACTCAAACTCATTCATCATCATCCATGCAACATCTTGTGATTACATTGTGAATTTTCATGCATCATTCACCATTCATGCGCTATTGTGAGTCTGTCAGATAGGTTTTATAGGTTTCACGTATTGAAAGGTTTTACAGGTTGTGTAATCCCTTATTTTAAAGGGTTTATATATCAGTTTTTTCGATTATTTTGGTTCTTGGATCTTACATGATCCATGCTTAATTTTGTCATTTTTGGTCATTGTTTTCTCATAATGATTTCAAAACTTAAAGCGAGTCATTAACTTTTTACGTGTTACCTAAACAACATCCTTCTTTATGGCCAGTACAACACCAATCGAGACATCTTCAGGGGCTTCACCCCATCTCAAGAAATCACTCGTTAACCTAAAGCGGTACAACTTTAAAGAACCGTGCCTGTTGAAATGGATTAATGTTAATGTCTACAGAAGAGAAAGGAAAGTGGGTAAGAGAAAGTAGATTGGGGAATGCATTGTCACTTTTGGACATAGAGATTCATTGGGACATGTTGGAGGCAGCTATAGTATCATGAACTGACCCAAAAATTTAGAACTTTTGAATCTAGTTGCGACCTTCACCCCATATCGCTATAGAGGTGGATCAACATGGTTAAACATAAGCGGAAGTTCCAATAAAGTTCTAGTAAGATATAAGTAACTAATATTACATTATATGAATCTGAAAAATTCTAATAAAAGAAAGTCTAACACTAGACTAAGTTAACATGTTATCAGAGTGCTATACCCAACCGGTTTCTCGTCGACTAAACTCTACGAACTGAAAGGTCTGTCTTCACCTCAAACTCCTCTGTAGCCACCACGACTAACGAACCTGAAATGTTGGTTGCTAAAAAGCATGAGCTCCATAAGCCAATAAGTACATAAATTCATGAATATATAAGGTATAATCTTAGAGTCTAAACATTTACAACATTCCAAGTTCAAGAATTCAAAGGAAGCTAAATAATGCAAAATGCATGTGGTAAATTAATTATTTATTAATGCATGCTGTGCACCTAAATACAGAAATCACCACGGTGATCTAATAAGAAGTCAAATATGGAATGCAAATGCATCAGCAAATGCAAATGAAAATGCAACTCTGTCTGAGTGTCAGTATAACCTATTTTTTCCTGATCCAACCTCTATTTCGGGGTGTCCCAACAACCTGAATTCACCCCAGGGTGTTCCAGCAACTTGAAATCTTCCCTCCCGTGTGGGTGACCTCTTCGGCTCGCCTAAGGTCGCGAACAGTCTAAAACGAAGGGGTTTTTCATCCAAACTAAGTTTTCTTAATTCCGAATCACTTAGGGATTAATATATGCCAATTTTCAAGTAGAAAAATGCATTAACTAGCAATCTATCCACACATTCATCACATAACTAAAACATGAACTTGAAGAATAAAGAAAAGTATAGAAATCTAAGGTTTAACCTAATTAAATTCATGAATTTAGTACTTAACTTAACGAATTATGCATGAATCCACCATTTTCACTCCATTGAAATCCTTCCCTTCTTCCTCCATGCTCCAAATCTCAAGCCCTAGCCTCCAAAATCCAAAATGAGGGAAAGAGGCTTGAGACACTCTTTTCTCTTCTTAAACCAAATGAAATGAACCCAAACCAATTTAACCCAAATGAATCCAAACCAAATTACCCAAATGAACCCATGCCAAATTAACCCAAATGAAATTGAAACTCAAATAAACTCAAATGAGATTCTTTCTCATTCCAACCACTACATACCAAGTGTCCACATCTAAGCCATTCAATACGACCACTCTAATCTCAACCTTTGGATTTCAACTACTTTAAATCTAGACCATCCGTTTAAAACCACCAAAATATCAACCATACACCTCATTGAAATAAATATAATTACAAGATTACCATTAGCTCAAATACAAAGGACATACTACCATATAAAGCAATAGGACCAAACAATCATCACGAACACGATCGCACGGTCGGCTCCAATCGGATCGATGATCAAAACAAAGAAATGAAATATCAAAAGTATTTAAAACATAAACATGCATAATTAAGAGATTTAAAACCTGCAAAACATCATAATTCTTATTTAATTACTAAATTGGGTTATCTAACCTATTTTGTTTCTTAATTTAAATTTTGCTGACCTAATTAGTTTTATTGATTTAAGGAAATCTATAGCGTCTTATGTGATTACTAATTCTTTAAGTGTCCCTAATCCTAATTAATTAGTGAAATTAAGCTAAAATTTCCCAAATTACTATTTTACCCTTGAGTTTTCCAATTGATGTTTTATGTTTTATTCAGGTTGTTACATCCTACCCCCTTAAATGAATTTCGTTCCCGAAATTTCCCTACCTAACCGAAAAAATTTGGATACTTACCTTGGATATTCTGGGATGCGATACTCTTGCCCCGTTCAGGTTGAGTCGTCAGTCACTTCGTCTGTTTGATATCGCCGTGCTAGCTTTTGATTCTATTGGCAGTTGAAGTTTGGATACTTTTTGTTGCTGCCCTTGGAATGAAGTCTGTCGTGATCTCTTTGGTGTCTGATAGTCTTCTCGTTGATGTTCTACCTTTCTGTAGTTGACACATATCTGGCGTTTGCTACTGAAGTCTTGAATGTTCTTTGTTTCTTGTGCCTTTCGTCCTTTCTGCATTTCAACTTGATGATTTCTGGAATCTCTTTCCTTCTTCTGATTTCAAACTTCATAAGGCTCTTGCATATCCTTTCCTACCTTGCGGCGCAGTCAATCACTTCATGGTGCTTGCTGAACTATCGTATAGCCAATCTGCTTTTGATACTGTGCCTTAGTCCGCTCTCGAATCTGAACACTTACTTCTCTTCTTCTGATTGGCTTGGAAAAGTACTCCAGGTAGAAAATTCCATTGAATTCCATCCACGAGCTGATGAGTTTAAATCTCCAGTATAGTCTTCCGCCATATGCGAGCCCCAAAACTAAACTAGGTGATCTATTAAGCTAGGTTTCTAATCTAATTGTTCAGTGTTATCTAAGGGATTTTCTCAAGAGATGAAGAAGGTGGAGGCAGATGGCTAAGAAGGAATGATACTGCTAACCTTGCCATAGCCAAAAGGTTCTGGAGAAACTAAAAGTTTCTCGAAAATTAAAATTTGAATTCAATTTTATGTGTTTAAAATCATAGAGGAAATATGTTATTTGATTATAATGGAAGAGAGGGGGCCAGTACAGGCTACGTAATAAACACACATATGCCCAGCATGAATAATATTGTCAATACACTACTAGAAGGAAATCCTATAATTAAAAGTAATTATACTATCTAAAGGTGTGCCCTTGGTAGGAGGAGATCACCAAGAAGAGCAAAGATAAAGACCTAAAGTCACCCTATTAATCGAAGCACACGTAATCATATATCGTCTCAAACCGTCCAAGCAAAGAGTTAAAGAATGATTAGATTAACACAAAGATTCATCAGACTATGGTTCTCGATCGAGATCTGGCACGATTAGTGACCTCTCCAGACTTTGATCCTAATAGCAACTTGGTGTGATTATATAAGATGTTATATACATAATAAAATGAAGTGATTAATTAATTTCATATTATTATCCTCTTTAATTTTATATATAATCTAATTCCTACCAAATTCTCAAATTTCTCAGTCAAATGCATTTGCAACTACATTTGACCTCAAAATTTGAAACTTTGTTAGTATTAGAGCTCTAAGTACTTTGAATAATTTCAATCGGCAAACATAAGGCCTAGATCATCACATCCTTTAATAACGAAACAATCTGATGCTTAACAAAGACTTCATTGTAGTAGCTTAGACCTTAGGACTCTTAAAAACTGTTGTACTTCCTGTCCCCAATTATCCATCCGGAGTCGCTAGTTAGGACACACAAACAACACACATCGCTTCTCCCAATCTCATAACCTATAGATATCTGATTCCCTTAACCCCTATAAGTCCTAAACTTAGGGTCAACCTACAAGATCCAAATCTGAAGTCCTATGAACATCCTAATCTAGTTACTTAAGTCTTAGAAGAACTATAGCTCTGATACCATCTATGTCACGAATGGACCCAAAAATTTAGAACTTTTGGATCTAGTTGCGACCTTCA
Organism: Pachysandra terminalis; assembly: GCA_031762675.1. Lineage (NCBI taxonomy): Eukaryota > Viridiplantae > Streptophyta > Magnoliopsida > Buxales > Buxaceae > Pachysandra > Pachysandra terminalis. The sequence continues at coordinate 693 of JAUPMG010008327.1, read as the reverse complement.
CTCCATATCACTATAGAGGTGGGTCAACATGGTTTGTTTATAATCAGAAGTTCCAATAAAGTTTTAGTAAGATATAAGTAACTAATATTACATTATGTGAATCAGAAAAATTCTAATAAAAGAAAGTCTAACACTAGACTAAGTTAACAAGTTATCAGAGTGCTATACCCAACCGGTCTCTCATCGACTGAAATCTACGAACTGAAAGGTCTGCCTAGACCTCAAACTCCTCTGCGGCCGACATGACTAACAAGCCTGAACTGTTGGTTTCTAAAAAGAATGTGCTCCACGAGCCAATAAGTAAAGAGTATATAAGGTATAATCTTAAAGTCTAAACATTTACAATATTCCAAGTTCACAAAATAAAAGAAAGCTAAATAACGCAAGATGCCAGTGGTAAATTAATTATTTATTAATGCATGTTGTGCACCTAGGTACAGTAATCACCACGGTGATCTAATAAGTAGTCTCATATGGAATGCAAATGCATCAGCACAAGCAAATGAAAATGCAACTCTGTCTGAGTGTCAGTATAACCTGTTTCCTCTTGATCCAGCCTCTACTTCGGAGTGTCCCAGTAACCTGAATTCGCCCCAGGGTGTTCCAGCAACCTGAAATCATCCCCTCCCCCCCCCCCTTGTGGGTCCATGGAAATATGGCTATTCTACGTGTACAACGGAATTTTAAGGGTTT
>JAUPMG010008316.1:0-15779 GCA_031762675.1 Pachysandra terminalis | reverse complement strand
GTGATAATATCAGAAATTATTACATTAGATTTGGTTTGTGATGATCGATCCGCGGTTCAGAGATGAATCCCGAAGGTTGCGTCTCGAGATTCGTGCCATTCCCACCTAGGGATTTGGGGCACGGGTTTGGGGTGTGACACTTCTTGAGAGATTTAAGAGATTGAGACCAGCGGTGTTCAAGGGCACCACGGAACCATTGGAGGCTCAAGAATTGTTGGACCAGCAAAAAAATATCTTTGAGGCTTTAGAGTGCAAGGATGCAGATAGGGTGAGACTGGTCGTCTTCATGCTAGAGGGAGAGGCTAGGAGGTGGTGGAAGACACCGTCCACCATGCTAGAAGAAAAGGAAGAGGTTTATTGGGAGAGGTTCAAGCTGATGTTCTTGGAGAAGTATTTTCGAAGGAACGTGAGGAAGGAGAAGGAGATAGAGTTTATGAGGTTCGAGCAGGGGACTATGTCGGTTTCTAAATACGAGGCGAAGTTCACCGAGCTGTTGTAATTTGCACCTTACGCGGTGGACACTGACGAAAAGAAGGCACATCTCTTTGAGAGCGGATTGTGGGGCAACATCAAGGCCAAGCTGGTGGTTAGATACTTCACCCAGAATTACGATGTGGTTAACACCGCAGATAAGGCGGAGAAGAGCAACGCCGACTTCGTGAAGACCCTAGAGCAAAAGAAGCAAGAAAGAAAGGAGAAGCAACAAGTTGGGCGAGCACCTCCGGAAGGAAGTCAGAGGGAACGCAAGAGATAGTGGAACGGGAAGAACAGAACACTGGAGCAACAACATCAACCATCAAATTCTATCCCCTCCAACCCTCTGATCTATTTCAACTGTCGACAGTCGGGACATCGTCAACTGAATTGCCGAATGCCACCACGGATCGAGGCGACGAGACATCTGGACTTCCAAACTCGACTTCCCACTGCACTACAGATTGCACCTAAGTTGCATTATCTGCAGACTCATGCGAGGCCACAGCCAGCACAGAACAAGTCGACACCACCACAACAATACCAGCATCGAAGCTCAGGACCAGCAACGCCACCACACCAACCACCACTGCAGTACCAGTTGCAGCCATAGCGGGCCTACCAGCCTCCCCGTTTTCATGCTGTCGCCCCGCCAGTCGTACCACTAAAGGGAGAGGCTAGGGTAAGCCGCCGTGAGAAGTGATGGAAGGTATCCTACTACTCTTCTCCACCTATGCACATGTTTTATTTGACACGGATGCATCTCATTCATTCATATTGCATGATTTCATGAGTGTGTTGGGTTTGAAGTGTAGTGTTTTGAGTTCTAGTCTTGTAGTGGAGAATCCCATTGGTGGTTCCACTTCATTGTTTAGAGTGTGTAGGTCTTGTCCCATTTTCGATGGAGAGACTGAGACCCCTGTTGACTTAATTGTGTTGAACATGAGGAGATATGATGTTATTTTGGGTATGGACTGGTTGTCTGCTTACCGTGTGTTGATTGATTGTTATAGTAGAATTATTTCTTTTGTGCTTCCTAGAGGGCTACCAGTGAGAGTCAAGGGGCTTCGATCGGATATATCTGATCAGCTTGCAGTACTCGAATTGTGATCCATGGAAGGGAAACTGGGGTACGAGACCATCCCGGGGGTGTGTGAGTTCGAGAACGTGTTCCAGGATATTCCCGGGTTGCCACCTAGGAAGGAAGTGAAGTTTTCTATCGACTAAGTACATGGTGCGACTCCTATCGCCCTACCCGCTTACAGAATGGCACCTATCGAGTTGAGAGAACTCAAAAGGCAGTTAGATGAGTGACTACGGCTGGGATTCATTCGTCCAAGTTCGTCACCTTGGGGAGCCCCTGTTTTATTCGTCAAGAAGAAAGATGGATCCATGAGGCCGTGCATATATTATCGGCGACTGAACCAAGTTACGTTGAAGAACAAGTACCCCTACCAAGAATTGAAGATTTGTTTGATCAGTTGAAGGGAGCCAGGTATTTCTTCAAGATCGACTTGACGATGGGTTACCACTAACTCCGAATCAAGGATAGTGATATACCAAAGTCGGCGTTCAGGACTCGCTATGGGCATTTTGAGTTTGTTGTTATGTCGTTTGGTATGACGAAAGCCTTGGCGGTGTTCATGGACTTGATGCATCGTGTGTTCAGGCCTTACCTAGATCAGTTCATAGTGGTTTTCGTGGATGACATTCTCATGTACTCAAAGACTCAAGAGGAACATTAAGATCTTCTCCGGGTTACACTGCAAGCTCTTGAACATCATCAATTGTACGCAAAGTTTGAGAAATGCGAGTTCTGGAAAGAAGAGGTGAAGTTCCAAGGACACGTGGTGTCTCGGGAAGGCATATCAGTGGATCCCTTGAAGGTCGAGGCAGTGATGGATTGGGAGAGACCCAAGAACGTGACAGAAGTCTGCAGCTTCTTGGGATTAGCCTGGTATTATCGAAGATTCATAGAAGGGTTTTCTCGTATCGCCGTTCCCCTTACCCGACTTACAAGGAAGGATGTCAAGTACTAATGGACAGAAGAGTGCGAGAAAGCGATTCAAGAACTCAAGAAGAGGTTGACTACAGCACCGATCCTGACACTCCCACAGAGCGGAGTCCCATTCGAGATTTATGCAGATGCTTCGCTTTTGGGCTTGGGCTGTGTACTTATGCAAGACCACAGAGTAATCGCTCACGCATCCAGACAGTTGAGATCCACGAGAGGAATTATCTGACGCATGACTTAGAGTTGGCAGCCGTTGTCTTCGCTCTTAAGATATGGAGAAATCATCTCTATGAAGAGACGTTTGAGGTGTTTTTAGATCATAAGAGTTAGAAGTCCATTTTCTTGCAGAAAGAATGAGGCAACGCAGATGGATGGAACTGGTGAACGACATGACTTTTCACTCCAGTATCACCCCTGCAAGGACAATGTGGTGGCAGACGTGCTGAGCAGGAAACCAAGGAGTCTCGTGGCACATCTTATGGTTGAGGAGTGGAGTTTGCTTGAAGCATTATCAGACGTTTGCATCAAGGTAGATATCTAAGGAGCCGAGGCAAGACTATTCACCCTCGCCATCAAACTGAGTTTGAAGGACAGGATTATTGAGTTACAGAAGGAGGATGAGTGGTTACAATGACTAGCAAGGGATGACCAGAAGCCATATTGGACTGTTGAAGAGGATGGGAGCATCAGATTTCACGGAAGAATGTGTGTACCAGAAAGTGAAGAACTGAAGACTGAAATTCAGAGAAAGCACACCGATCACGTTACTCGATCCATCCAGGCAGTACCAAGATGTACAAGGATCTGAAGAGGTATTATTGGTGGAGAAGGATGAAAGACGACATCACCAAATTCACAGCATGTTGCGTAGAATGTCAACAGGTGAAGGCTGAGCACCAGAAGCTAGGTGGGACACTTTAGCCATTGTCGATTAGAGAATAGAAATGGGAACACATTTCCATGGACTTCATACTGGGATTGACGTGGACCAGACTCAATCAGGATATGGTTTGGGTTAGAGTGGATCGTCTCACCAAATTGGCTCATTTTATTTCGACCCGCACAACTCCGACCACGGAAGACTTGGCCAAGCTTTATGTGAGAGAGATCGTGAGACTTCACGATGTGCTGATCACCATTGTTTTCGAAAGAGATTCTCATTTTCTGTCTCGTTTTTGGAGGAACCTACAGAAGGCCTTGGGCGCTACATTGAACTACAACACAGCTTACCATCCACAGACGGACGAGCAGACGGAGAGAGTCAACTAGATCCTTGAAAACATGCAGAGAGTGTGCGTCCTAGACTTTGGCGGAGCAAGGAATGAACACTTACCACTGGTGGAGTTTTCCTACAACAACAGTTACCAAGAAAGCATCGGCATGGCACCTTTCGAAGGTCTTTATGGGAGACTTTGTAAATCACCTTTTTGTTGGAATGAAGGGGGAGAACTAAAGGACATGCGACTGGACATCATTCTAGAGACTACAAAGAAGATTAAGGTGATCAAAGAGAGACTTCTTACTGCCCAGAGTTGACATAAGAGCTACGTAGATAACAAAAGGTGAAAGCTAGAGTTCGAAGTGGGTGGCTGGGTTTTTCTCAAAGTTTCACCGATGAGGGGAGTATTACGATTTGGGAAGATAGGGAAACTGGCACTGAGGTACGTGGGACCATTCAGAATCATCAGAAGAGTTGGGGAAGTTGCTTACAGACTACTTCTACCACCAGATTTATTGCAAGTCCACAACGTGTTTCATGTGTCTATGCTGCAGAAGTACCACCCCAATCCATCGAGCATCATTGATTGGCAAGCCATATCCATTCGTTAGGATGTTACCTATGAAGAATTACCAGTAAAGATCTTGGAACGCAAGGACTGAGTGTTACGCACCAAGGTAACACCCATGCTGAAGATACAGTGGAGTTGTCACGACGAGTTGGATGCCACTTGGGAGCTGGAGGAGCACATCCACCGAGAGTACCCGTATCTCTTTGAAGACCAGGTATATGAATTTCGAGGACGAAATCCTTTTAAGGGGGTAGATTGTAACGACCCTGAATTTTCACTCTTAGTTTGGGGGCAATTTTGTAATTTTCTGTTCTAGTGGGGTTAAGGGTTAATTGTTATAACCCAGCCATTTGTGGCGCACATGATGTTTGTACAGCTGCACACACCCTAGTTTTTCCTTCTTTAGTGTTTTTGTGTGGATGAGATTTAATCTCATGAGCCAAGGCCAATGGAGGGCCCAAATTTTTTGTTGTGTTAGAGATTAGGGCTTTTGAACAAACCCTAGTCTCATTTGTTTGGGATTTTTGCTGCAAAGGAAGGGAGATCAAGGGAGCAAGGAGAAGAAATCAGAGATATAGCTTGAGCACCCTCCAACCCAATAAATCGAAGAGGAAGTTTTGCATTGAAGAGGTAAGTATATTGTGTGCATTTATGGTGTATTCTTGGGATTTTCCATGCTTTAATGATGTGATTGCTTCTCCATAAATGTTGAGAATGACTTTATGAGTAGAGATTAGGTTGGTGTGTTCACTAATTCCAGTTTTAACTCATTTTCGTGCTAGGGTTTAGTTTTGATGTGATATTGATTTTCAAATGCATATTCAAGTGATTTGTGTGATTTGTTGTTTCAAATGTATGTTAGATGATTGCCATTATATTTGTGTGTGTTTGGAATGAATTTATATTTGTTTTCGAACCCATATTGTTCTTGGATGAGAGGCTAGTTGAAAGGATTTAGGAGGATAGTTGTTTGGGGCAAAATCTGGGCAAGAAAACCCTGGAATCGCGCCTGTCGGTGGGTCCTTGATCCATCGACGGCACTTACTAACGAAGCACATGGAACCATAGTTGCCGTCGACGGTTCTTCGGTCCACCGACGGGGTCGGTGGATCATCGGTGGTACCAATGAATCTGTCGACAAATTGACCACAGGGTGGGTACTGTCGGTGAGTCATCGGTTCGCCAATGGGACCTTCCCACAGGGACTTAATTTTGATAATTTTGGTCGGGGAATGCGTCAATGGCACCGACGGCACCCGCCGAGGGCGTCGGTGGATTCGTCGATGGCACCGACGGGATCTGCCGATGGACATAGGACTTGGAAACCTTGGTCCGGGGATTCGTCGGTGGCACCGACAGGACCCGCCGACGGCGTAGGGGGATTCATTGGTGGCACCAACGGCATCCATCGACGGGTGTATTTGAACCTGTAGAGTTTGGTCGGTGGACTCGTCGGTTCGCCGACAAGGGTGTTTGAGGGTGAAGAAGATTTGAAAGTGGGGTTAGCACCCAAACTTATTGTTGATGCACATAGAACTATTGAGATATTTACTTGCACTTTATGATTGAATAATGCATGTTCACTCAATATCGATTATTCTTGAGCATACATGCAGTTGATTGATACTTGCATGCATCTAAAGGACATTCATGCATGGTAGGTCCTAGTGGAGATCCAGACCTTGGACTAACCATAGCTCCTTTAAGGAGGACTAATGGATGCTGTGAGGATACATGGACTCCTAGTTGAGTTCCAAACGAGAGATAAATTCTCTGGAGTCCCGAGGGGACTATATATGTATAAATCTAAACTGACTTAGGGGTGTGGGATGTAGTGACCCTAACTCCTGAGTACTATATTAATTAATTCGAGATTAATTAGACAAGATAATTAATTGGCATGTGTTTATATGGTTTAAGCATTTAATTACACACAAGAGAATAAGCGTAACTTTGCATTAGAATGGGCGCCATAGTGTAATTAAATTTATTCTGGGGTAAGTTTAGTAAATTGGGAACTTTGATTCAATTTTCAAACTGCAAAAACATGCGTTGAAAGAGTTTTGGGGACGTTGTCACGACCAAAACAAGAAATTCCCAATTCTGAGATTTTCAGGCTTAAATCGTGACTCTCACCCCATATCTGTATGGGAGTGGCAAACAATAATCAAAACATAAGCGGAAGAATTAATTGTTCTAGTAAGATATAAGTATCTGAAATAAAAGAACTTATCTATTACGAGATTATTAAAAGAGAGACTAAATCTAATATTATTCTACAACTAGATCTCGGGTTAACTATACCTAATCCCAGGCTCCCTCTGCATGACCAAGCTCCAAGACCTGAAAAATAATAAGTCAACAAAAATAAGTTGGAAGCCAGAATGAGTAATCCTTCAATGCAAAGTATTTACTCATACCCTAACATTATGAGAAAAACAAATAATATATAACTGATATGATAATATCTATGATGTGATCAAATATGCATCTGTGCATAAGGTGAATAAGTGTTAAGCAATAGATGTCACATAAAGTATTGTTCTCTCCCAACCTTGCAAGGTATTCAAACTAGGGTCCACAATATAATATCTGCATGCCTAGATCTATATGGAAATTAGGCCAACTGTTTCATACTCGAGGCTCTCACACTAATATTAACAATGACATGCAATGCATACGAAAATGCAGCGCTGTATGGCAATGTGAAATATAGTAAGCTCCCACGTGATCTCGATCTCTATTTGGGATGTTTTAGCAACCTGAATGCTCCCCAGGATGTTCCAGCAACCTGAAATCATCCCCCGTCATAACGGTTTTAAGGATAGGATTATTCTATGTGTACAGCATAGTTTTATGGGCTTTCAACCAAGGAGTCACAATCGCCCCACCTTATTTTTTATCACGGGCCAACGACCAAGATTTACACACATGTGCAGATCCCTTAGGGAGTCATACTTATTCACAATCTTACAGAAAGGTACCATGGTCTCACTGTCTCCCAAGCTTGCACCAACGTGCGGATCCTTGGGATAGTTCACCATCTTCCAAGTTTACACCAACGTGCGGATCCTTGGGTATTCATCACACCTCAAGTCTATAGTGTCCTACCCTAGGTGGGTTTCACTCTTAACTTGGTAATACCAAACAGGGTCCTCTCATAGGACAAGAATAGTTCACAAGTCAACATCTCATGTGTTAGTCTAAATCCAAGGTATCACATGGGGTATGAGATTAGGCTATCACAGCCAGAAAGCCCATATGCAACTCATCATATTCAATTCCTTTAATTTAATGCAACACGCAATGCATCATAGACAAATATTCAGTCATCTAGCACATGGGCACAGTCCCAGGATTCTACTCTACAAGGCACAATAGTGCACTTAGTCCATACTAATTAAGCAATGATTATCTAGCAAAACCATATAAAATGAAAAACTAGGCAAGATACTAACATCTAACCTAGAGTAGTACACCCATAAAGAAATTCTAAGGAAAAGGATAAATAAATAATACTAACGCACACACACACACTTTAAACAAGTCTTCTCCCTCTAAATATATGTAATCATCCAATCGTAAGAGAATACATAAAATCAGTGTTAACAGAATGAAAGCATCAAAATAAGAAAATACATGCATTTATAGAGCAGGGAGAAGAAAACAAATAAAAATAGTGCAAACATCCACCTATATGGGTCAATTCACACAAAGCGACTCATAAAGTCATAGTCTGTGCCTATACTTGCACAAACAGGGAAAGGAACCAATAGGTGGGTTGGGGTTGTTACATGAGTTTCCAGAGAAACTCATATTGCTAGACTAACTCAAGATAGGCTATACCAAGGTATGATAGGTCACCTCGGTTGGGCAAGTCTAGTAACTCCAAAATTGTGTAGAGATAAGGGTATCACAGATATCCAATGTCAAAACCCAAATGTGGGTGGGTTTGGGGTCTCGATAAGGTGTTCGGCGAACCGAGTGGGGTTCGACGAAGGGCTTGGTGCGCCGAAATGGGTTTGGCGACCTATCCAGTGAATTGGAAATAGTCTCTGAGATTCAGCGAGCACACTCGACGAACCGAGGAGGTTGCCGAAAGGTGTTGATGGTCTCTTCGGTGGACCGAGAAGGTCACCAAAACTCAGGCCAGATCTATTCAGTGTGCCTAGAGTGTCTCGGCGGGTCTTCGGCGAACTGAGAGGTCATCGAAGGGTTTCAGAGGGGCAGTTCGGCGAGCCAAGAGGGTCGCCGGAAGTCAGGTTCAGGTGATCTGAGGGGGTTTTGGGCAGAAATTCACCCAAAGCTCACGAATCATCTAAAGGGGCTTCGAAATGGATTCTAGGCCAAGGGGAATTGGTCTACATGGAGAACCACTAATTCTCCATGAATCCAAACCCTAGAAAATGCAAAACCACAATCCGGGTCGCATAAGTCGACTACGAAGGACGAGATTCTCAAGAACATGGGATTTGATCCCTAAATCATCTACTCAAGCATCCAAATTCATGGGGGAAGGAAGAACACATCCACACACATTCTTCCCCTATGCTCACACTATTGAAATAAAAATAAATATGCAAACATTGAAGGAATACTCAACTTGGGGTGCGCCGGGTCGCATTCGGATTTGCTCCACCGTTCCGGGTCACATCCGAGGTCAATCTATTTGCATTCGGGCATTTGTCCATCTTCTTCTCCAAGAGATCCAAGAGAAAAGAGAGTTGAAAGGGAGAGAAATAAGAGAAAAAAAGATTTAAGGTTCTATTTATAAGCTGAGGGCAAACTTATAATATTAAAACAGTCATAAGGGCAAAATCAGGTTTCTAGCTCTATAATTTCCGATTAAACTCTTAATTAAATTCTGATTGGGTGATTAGGTTAGGGTTAGAAAATACATCTTCTAAGTTGTAAAAATTAATTTTTATCTTACTAATTAATTTTACTTCTTATTTATCTGCTAAGTCCAGTTATCTGACTCATATTACTTCCTAAGTCTATCTTGTTAACCTGATCAGCTTTAGGTGACTTAAAGGTTTCTAATTATGTTTTATCAGATTAAGGGTCTTAAGAATTTTTAAATCCTAATTAATTAATGAGATTAAATTAGTAATCTATCAAATTACTATTTTATCCTTAAGATTTCAAGTTATAGTTTTAAGATTAGTTTAGGGTGTTACATCCTACCCTCCTTACAATAATTCTTTCTTTGAAATTAATCTGAGTTCTGAAGGCGAAAGGTTTGAAAACAAAAACATGAGTTAAAAAACTAGAAACAAAAAAACAAAGTAAGGCAAGATTTACTAAAAACAATTAAACATCACAAGTGGGGATAACATTCAATCTTCATACATAGGGAAGAAGGTTGAAGCATACTCCCAAAATAAGTACTATAAGTAAAAATAGAAAATAGTAAACCGTTATACTGAAAAGCAAATACTAGTACAAGCTACTAAATAATCATTTATACGGCAAACAAGAAATTAAAATTTAATACAAAATGCCAGAAAAATCAAAAGCATGCTGGAAAAGAAAATGACTAGCAGCCACGCGAATAAAACAAATGATGACGTAAGAACACAGAAAGTAGGGAAATGCGATCGAAGAACATACGTAGTGGGATATTAGTATGAAAAACTCATGTGTATTGAGAAAAAGATTGTAGTGAGAGATTGGTACTATATATGTATAAATATTAATGATCTGTGCACTAAAACTAGAAGGAAAAAAAGATGTAGTGAAACATTGGTGTGAAAAACTTATGCATATTGAGAAAACGAGGGTAAAGAAAGATCTATAATATATATCTGTGGTTATTAAGGATTTGTGTAAAGAAGTAAAGAAATACATATAGTTATACAGATATAGAAGAACGACGTGTGTGGTTACCAATGATGTTGAAAAGACGTATAGTGAACGATATAATAAATGAAGAGTTGAAAATGATTGTAAATACAAAATGCTGAGTGAGATAGTAATAGCGATCATGGAAATACAAACAAAATCAAAATAAATGAAAACGATCTGAGTGTTCAAGACGAGAAAAGAAATGAAATCAAAATGCGAGTGTTCGATTTATAAAGGCATAGAAATAAAACAACACAAGATTGAGAAATCTCAAAAATATTATGTAGAGAAAACATAAAGCACGATTAGACTGAAAAATGAGAGGGGCCAGCACAGGCTACCCAACAAAACACACATATGCTAAGCAAGAAAAAAAAATTTAATACACTACGAGAAGAAAACCAGAAAACGTGCAGAAAGGAAAACACTAATACAGAAGAGCAATTTAAACATCCAAAGAGTACCTTCGGAAAGAGGAGAAGGTGGTCACCATGAAGGTTACCAAGAAGAGCAAAATTATAGATTTTAAAACTACAATACTTACCAAAATATAAAAAGTCAAAATAATCACATCAAACCATCCCAAACAAAGATTTAAAGATTGATTAGGCGAATGTTAGATTTGTCAGAACGTGGGTCTTGGTCCGGATCTGGCACGAATAGTGACTTCACCAGACTTAGATCCAAACAACAAGTTGGTGTGATTCTATAAAATGTTATACATCATACTAATCATGGCAAGATTTAAATAATTATACATTATTATTCTAATTACTTAAATAATAGTCTAATTCCTACCTAATTCTCTGAAATTCTTAGTCCCATGCATTTGCAATTACATTGACTTCAAATTTTTGAAAATTAGTTAGTATGAGAGTTCTAAGTACTTTAAATAAATTCAATCAACAAAACATAAGCCTTTGATCATCACATCCTTTAATAATGTGACAACCCAGTATACTTTAACAGAGACTTCATCCTAGTAGCTTCTACCTTAGGATTCTCAGAAACAGTTGTACTTCCTGTCGCCCATTATCCATCCGGAGTCGTTAATTAGGATGCACAAACAACAAACATCGCTCCTCACAATCTCACATCCTATACATATTTAATCCCCTTAACCCCTACAAGTCCTAAACTTAAGGTCAACTAACAAAGTCCTAACCAGAAATCCTATGGAAAACCTAACATAGCTACATAAATTTTAGAAGAACTTAGGCTCTGTTACCATTTTGTCATGACGCAAACTAGAAATTCCCAATTCTGATATTTTCAGGCTTAAATCGTAACTCTCACCCCATATCTCTATGGGAGTGGCAAACAGTAATCAAATCATAAGCGAAAGAATTAACTGTTCTAGTAAGATATAAGTAACTGAAATAAAAGAACTAATCTATTACAAGATTATTAAAAGAGAGTCTAAATCTAATAGAATTCTACAACTAGATCTCAGGTTTACTATACCCAATCCCAGGCTCTCTCTGCGTGACCAAGCTCCAAGACCTAAAAACTAAAATGTTAACAAACATAAGCTGGAAGCCAAAATGAGTAGTCCTTCAGTGCAAGGTATTTACTCATACCCTAACATTATGAGAAAAACAAATAATATATAACTGATATGATAATATCTACGATGTGATCAAATATGCATCTGTGCATAAGGTGAATAAGTGTTAAGCAATAGATATCACACAAAGTATTGTTCTCTCCCAACCTCACAAGGTATTCGAACTAGGGTCCACAATATAATATCTGCATGCCTAGATCTATATGGAAATTAGGCCAAGTGTTTAATACTCGAGGCTCTCACACTAATATTAATAATGACATGCAATGCATATGAAAATGCAACGCTGTATGGCAATGTTAAATATAGTAAACTCCCACATGATCTCAATCTCTACTCGGGGTGTCCCAGCAACCTGAATGCGCCCCAGGATGTTCCAGTAACCTGAAATCATCCTCCGTCGTAACGGTGTAAAGGATAGGATTATTCTATGTGTACAGCATTGTTTTATGGGCTTTCAACCAAGGAGTCACAATCGCCCCGCCTTATTTTTTATCATAGGCCAACGACCAAGACTTACACCCACGTGCAGATCCCTTAGGGAGTCATACATATTCACAATCCTACAGAAGGGTACCATGGTCTCACTGTCTCCCAAGCTTACACCAACGTGCGGATCCTTCGGATAGTTCACCATCTTCCAAGTTTACACCAACGTGCGGATCCTTGGGTAATCCTCTCATAGGATAACAATAGTTCACAAGTCAACATCTCATGTGTTAAACTAAATCCAAGGTATCACATGGGGTATTAGATTAGGCTATCACAGCCAGAAAGTCCATATGCAACTCATCATATTCAATTCCTTTAATTTAATGCAGCGCACAATGCATGATAGACATATATTCAATCATCAAGCACATGGGCATAGTCCCATGATTCTACTCTACAAGGCACAATAGTGCACCTAGTGCATTCTAATCGGAAGAAATGATTATCTAGCAAAACTATATAAAATGTAAACAACTAGGCAAGATACAAACATCTAACCTAGAGTAGTACACCCGTAAAGAAATTCTAAGGAAAAGGGTAAATAAATAATACTAATGCACACACACAGACTTTAAACAAGTCTTCTCCCTCTAAATTTATGTAATCATCCAATCAATCATAAGAGAATACATAAAATTAGTGTTAACAGAATGAAAGCATCAAAATAAGAAAAGACATGCATTTATAGGTCTGGGAGAAGTAAACAAATAAAAATAGTGCTAACATCCACCTATATGGGTCAATTCACACAAGGCGACTCATAATGTCAACGTCTGTGCATAGACTTGCGCAAACAGGGAAAGGATCAAACAGGTGGGTTGGGACTGTTACATGAATTTCCAGAGAAACTCATACTACTAGGATAGCTCAAGATTGGCTAAACCTAGGTATGATAGGTCACCTCGGTTGGGCAAGTCTACTAACTCCAAAAGTGTGTAGAGATAAGGGTATCATAGATGTCCAAGGTCACAACCCAAACAGTGGGTGGGTTTGGGGTCTCGGTAAGGTGTTCAGCGAAGGGCTCGGTGCACCGAAATGGGTTCGGCAACCTTTCCAGTGAACTGGAAACAGTCTCTGAGATTCAGTGAGCACACTTGGTGAACCGAGGAGGTCGCCGAAAGGTCTCAGTGGTCTGTTCGGTGGACCGAGAAGGTCACCGAAACTCTGGCCAAGTCTACTCAGTGTGCCAGGAGTGTCTCGGTGAGGTCTTCGGCGAACCAAGAGGTCATCGAAGGGTCTTAGCGGGGCAGTTCGGTGAGCTGAAAGTCAGGTTCAGGCGATTCCGAGGTGGTTTATGGGCGGAAATTCACCCAAAGCTCACGAATAATCTAAAGGGGCTTCAAAATGGCTTCTAGGCCAAGGGGAATTGGTCTACATGGAGATCCACGAATTCCACATGAATCCAAACCCTAGAAAATGCAAAACAATAATCTGGATTGCATAGGTCGACTACGAGGGACGAGTTTCTCAAAAACATGGGATTTGATCCCTAAATCATCCACTCAATCATCCAAATTCATGGGGAAGGAAGAGCACATCCACACACATTCTTCCCCCATGCTCACAATTTTGAAATAAAAATAAATACACGAACATTGAAGGAATACTCAACTTGGGGTGCGTCGGGTCGCATCCGGAGTTGCTCCACCGTGCCCGGTCGCATTCGAGGTCGATTCGCTTGCATCCGGGCATTTGGGGTTTTCCTCCATCTTCTTCTCCAAGTGCTCCAAGAGAAAAGAGAGTGGAGAGGGAGAGAAATGAGAGAAAAGAGGGTTTAAGGTTCTATTTATAGGCTGAGGGCAAACTTGTAATATTAAAACAACCATAAGGGCAAAACCGGGTTTCTATCTCAATAATTTCCGATTAACCTCCTAATTTAATTCTGATCGTGTGATTAGGTTTGGGTTAGAAAATACGTCTTCTAAGTTGTTATAATTAATTATTATCTTGCTAATTAATTTTATTTCTTATTTATCTACTAAGGCCAGTTATCTGACCTATATTACTTCCTAAGTCTATCTTGTTAACCTAATCAGTTTTAGGTGACCTAAAGGTTTCTAATTATGTTTTATCAGATTAAGGATCTTAAGAATTTTTAAATCATAATTAGTTAATGAGATTAAATTACAAATCTATCAAATTACTATTTTATCCTTAAGATTTCAAGTTATAGTTTTTAAGATTAGTGATAAGTGCGTATCACTTGCATCTATTGCTTTATTACTCATGCTTAATAGTCCTTGGATTGTGATTAAATGAATGAATTAATGCATCTTTTATAATTGTGTAGGTTTGGGAGCGTTTGAGGAAATACCGATTAAGGACGGGTCGGATCAAGCCGAAAAAGGACAAAATCAGAAAAAACCTGCAGACCTGATCGGCCAACCAAGCCCGCCAACCAAAGCCGGTTCAGCCCAATTCGTCATGAATCAAATGTTGATTCGGTTTTAAAAAAGGGTATCTTTGGCAAGGATATATTTGACTTTGTTGAGAAAAAGTAAAGATTGCATTAGTGGGGGCAAAAGAAAGAATTGGGTAAAAGAAGTGGGAAGAAAAGAAATTCAAAAAAGAAAAAAAAAGAGGAGACCTAATTGTCTCATCTTTAATTCAAATTGGAATGAAAGGAAGGCAAGGACCAAATTAGAGAGGAGAGAGAACCGATTGGATCAAAGGAAAAAAGTGAAATCGAATTGGGAGGACAATTTGGGGACAAAGAGAAGAGGTAAAAAGGAGGAGGTTTTTGGGAAATAAAAAGTGTTTTTTTGGCTGCGACTTGGGGAGTTGTAATGACCTAAACTCCCTAACAGTGTTTAGCCCATTTAATTATATTTTATTTGATTAACTTATTATGTATATGTGTATTGTTATGTGTGTATTAGAGCTAGGAGTTAATTTTTAATAATTATTTGGATGTTGGGGCCTTTGTGTAATAACTTTTATGGGGGGTGAATGGTATTATTAATTTGAATTAAGTTGATTTGTTCACGCACTAACAGTGCGTGAACGTTTTTGCGCAGAAAGGGGTGAGGTGGCCAGAACGTGGAGAGAGAGAGAGGACAGAATTAAGGGATGAGGACACTTGATCCTCATCCTCTTGGGCTTGTTGTTTGTTGAGGAGAAGAAGTAAGAAAGGTAGAAGAAGATAGAGGAGAGGAAACAAAATCTGGTTTTTGGGTGCAGTTTTGGCTGTGTTTGGTGAGGAAGGAAGAAGGATTCATTTCTATTTCGGACTACGGTAAGTACCCCGTACACCTTCATTCTTCTTTGATTTTCGTTTTATTCTTGAAAGTATTAGATGAAGTTCTGAGTTTTAATTTCTGAAATTAATATATGTTCAACTATGGAAAAGTCTGTATGACTGTGGAAATGCACAAATATATATAAAACTCAATTGACATGTTGAACACGATTTCAGTTCAGAATATTGGTTGATTTGCTTTTAGATCTAAACATATGTTTTCTATCTTTGGAGTTGGATTCGGATGAAGTATATGTCCTATAAAAACTGCTGAACTATGTGTTTTACTCAAAACAGAGCATAATGAATGTAGATTGAAAAACAGAAGAATTTTGGATGTATTTTAATTAATACGGG
>JAUPMG010008305.1:0-15779 GCA_031762675.1 Pachysandra terminalis | reverse complement strand
TAAGACCAATTGGTGTATGTAATCGTTTTCTCTATAGTGGATTCTTTATCATCTGGACGTGGTCCCGAAGAGTAGGTATATACCGAAACCCGTTAAAATTGCCTGTGTCAACATCTTGATTGTCTTAGGTAATTTTATATATCTGTTTTATTTAAATTTTGATAAATAACATCCTCAGATCTATCAGAGGGTATTTATCTTTACTTCTTTTGGTTTGCAACGATATCCTTCAGCTTCTCTTTTAGTTCTCTAGTTGGTGCGTAAGGGGATGATCGGAAAATGGTAGAGGATGACGGGTTTTCAAGAGATACAAAACGGAGAAGACATGATCACCGGAAAATGTTAAGAGGATAAAGGGATTTTCAAGAGATACAAAACGGAGAAAACGTGATCACCGAAAATGATAAGAGGATGATGGGGTTTTCAAGAGAAACAAAACAAAGAAGACGTGATCACCCGAAAATGGTAAGAGGATTGGGGTTTTCAAAACGGAGAAGACATGATCATCGGAAAATGATAAGAGAAAAGGGGTTTTCAAATGAACAGAAAATAGTTTTCAATAACAGACGATTTCGTTTTAAAAAAAGATAGGACATAAGTGTTATTTTAAAAAATTCTATGTGCATTAGTGTAGAAGAAAAGCAATAAGGGAGGTATATTTTGGATAATCTTCTCTCAAAGTACAAAGTACAGACGAAATCACTCAACATTAAAAACTTTTTGAAGGTAAGGTCTGTAACCTTACAAAGAATTTGTCTAACTCACTAAAACATCATTCTGGACTTGTATATATACCTCACGTTAAAAAACCCTTTAATAAAAGCATTATTAAACTGGTCTAAATACAAACCCGAACCCATCTACCCATTCAACTCCCTTTTACAATAATAAATATAAAAAAATCAATATATTTTATTTTTATAATAAAGAATTTTATATAGGATAAATTACATTCACACTCTCTTGGGTTTGTAACCCTCAAACCTTGGCCATCACAAACACCTCCCTTATTGGTTGGGCGTATGTTACAACAAACACCTTCGTCAATAACGTAACGAAGTATTTGCTTTTTGCTTACAACAGCATATTTTAAGGACAAAATTATCCTTATTTAATGATCATAAGAACAAAATAGTTACTGTTGATGCAAAAATTGTGCTGCTTGACCTACTTTAACTGCTAATAGAAATTGAACTGCTTAAAGAGACATAAATCACATAAGCACATGATGACATCGGTATTTGATATGTCTGTGTATTAATGATTTTTGCACTACCGAGAATTGGATAAGATCATATTTGAGCACGTAGGGCGTCCCAACCATCCGCCTAAACCATTACGCGGTCATTCGGACGACACTACACCAACCATCAATAAATATATGTGAAAGGAATGAGGGAGAGTCAAATAGATAACACAAATTTTTTACGTAGTTCAGCAATATGCCTAATCCACAAATGTCGCCTCATAGACGAATTTTTCACTATTTAAAAATATAAGAAATACAATGACAACCCCAATCATACGGAAATAAAAAATGAAATAAGAAAGAATGAAGAGGGACAAAGAGATATGGAGATAGAAGGAAATGAATCTTTCCTTCAGGTAGTCTCCTCTCTCTTTCTTCTATTTGTTTAATTGTGTCTCCAGTTTTTTTTTTGTCTCGTCTTGTTGTCCTTTGTTCTGTTATGAACTTTGTCTTTTTATAACTTTTGTCTTTTCCTAAGCTTTTAAGTAAACTTGGCATTCAAGTAGACTTAACTCTGAAGGAATGAAGAATGAAATGACACTCAACACATTTATACCATTAGGTGAGACATGAAAGGTGAATCATACAAGCATTAGGTGCCTCACAAATGTTTAAATAACCAAATCGAGTCGGATCAAACTGCCCATTAAACCCATGGTCCAAATGACATTCGGACCAATCAAGTATGTCAAGTAGGTGACAAACAGATGAAGCAAGTGACGAACATGTCAAGTAGGTGACAAGCACGTCAAACACATAGGCACGTGCTTAGGTAACTGAATCATTAGTATTAATATTGACGAAGAAAGAAGCTTTGAACATTGAAAATTTTGATGAGCCCGACTCTCTTATAATTATAGGATAAATTAGTAATTTAATTTTCTATCCTTTTAACTTACTTAAACGTAACCATTGATAAATGGGCATTATCATCAAATTATTAGTTTCTGTTACAAATCGTTAGACCCTCTCTAGTTTGGTCCAATAAGGTTATTGGTTATAATAGCCAAGGGTTGAGGGTACTTGTTGACATTATATCAAACCTAAGGGAGTGTCAATATAATTTACCCTTTTATATATAAATAATATAATAGAAAACATGCATAAAGAAAGAGTTAAATGGGTTAGCCGGGTCATATGGGACAAGGAGTTCAACCCAATCGAAACCTATACATTGTAAAAACCACAATCCAAAACTGGTTAAGTGTGAATGGCTTTGCGGTTGGATCACAAATTGCCAGTTCTAAGGATAAATAAACAAGGACCAGCTTGTAAAGCCCCCAATCAATGTGGACCAGGCACTGTAGAAAGCCATTCCATTCCCTTTTGACATTCTAAACAGATGATCATTAGATTATTTTGAGAGGATGCTGAAGCCTGAAAATGGTGGACCTGGTGATTACCTACAATACTGCAAGAGAATCCATTTTTTTTTGAGAAAGTATGAGAGGGATGCATCTCAAATTGCATGTGACAATAGGGCACGAAACCGCGTTAAAATGATTGGGATTCCATTAACCAAAATCTACCTTCCTTCTATACATTTACTGGTTATAGTAACAGAATATCAGTCCATACCTGAAACATATTGTTAAAACTCCGGACGCAGCAAGATACGGGTCAAAACGCCCAATTACTTTAGCTTCACTTCAATGGAGACGGCTTCATTCACATTTCCATGGTCTGTTGCGATCAAACAAGTGAGGTAGGAGCTCTGCTACAAATGCAATAAACTGAGAAAGCACATTTAGTTCTGAACAGTCAGGCCATGAGCTATTCGTGATAGTGAATTTCAGAACAATTGGCTTACTTTAAAAGACAAGTATGAAGAAATACAGAAAATTGCAACCAGGCATTGTTTCAAGAGTAAATTAGCTGAAAGATTAAACTTTGCAATACTTTGCAATTACTTGGAGCACCAAGTCGAACACAAAAGGTAATAATGAATCAAAATCAGTGTTTGATGCTTTCACAAGTATCAAACACTGATTTTACGTGTAAACTTTGTCTTCAATATGATCCCTCAAGACACTTTGCCAACACCAAGAACTTGATGGTTGCATTGCTTACTAAACCAACAGAACCCAGAGAAAAGCTTCCTTAGATTCAAAACTCCAGATAAACCGAGATGATCTCTTCAATCTATCTGATTCACAACCGACCATCTCTTACAAGAATACAAAACCTTTTTTCACGGTACCTTGTGACCGTTTCCATTAAGAACGGATTCTGCCAATAGAAGCAAGATCCATGCCCTGAAGATTCATCAAAACAAATGCTACAACATCACTGCCAAGAAATCCAATTTCAAAGCATATGAGACACGGCCACCTTTCCAAGCTCTACCGTTCTTAGATGTAAAGCAAAAGAGAGGATGGAAAAATCCACAATAGAGAGTTTAAGAGATAAGGCCACAGGCTACTTCTCTGCTAGAGCTCCTCCATGAAAACCCCATCAAACTTCTCATCTGCTCTCTGGTAGTATCCTTCTATGTTCGAAAAACAGGCAGCAGATTTTGTTGGATCTACCTTAAGGCTGATCAGTATAGTATATCCTTAAGGTATCAAAATCTTTTCAACTCTTCTAAAGAAACTTCAATCATATGCTCAGCTGCTAGTCTAGCTTTGATGTTTTCAAGTTCAAATTTTTCACTCTGGCAATCCAACCACACTATCAATATCTCCAACTTTCACGTGACTAACGATTGCCTACTTCAAGATATAAATTTGAGAAAGAAAATGAAGAGAGCAATAAGATGCTAAGAAACAACTTCATAAAATTTCTGAGAGGCAACTTTAGATCATGTCAATAGTCCTCGTGGAGATAATTTGTATACCTTTATAAGAAAATGGAACAATGACCATTTACCAGAAGTTGCTCCAAGCCACAGATTCATAGAGAAATACAAAAACAGGAAACAGAACCAAAGGGCATTGCTTAGTCTTTCTACTAGTAATTTATGCAGCAGTATCTCATTACACTTTAGAGTAAGGCTACAAGTTGTAGACCCTTGAACAGTTCATATTTCTACTATATCATATACAAACACAGGATTCTTGAGCAACCAAAGAGCAGATTACCTACTATTACATGCCAGAGTAAGGGTCAGATTAGGAAGCTGTTTTATTGTTCCGAGAGGTAAAAACTGACATTTAGAAGGTACAGAGTTGTCAAAAAGATGACGGAATTTGAATGTTGGTTTTAACTTGTGTTGCAAAGAAACAAGAAACTAATAAAAACAAGACATTTCATCCAGTTCAAGACTGCCATTATCATACTTTGTTTTCAGGACATGTTTACTGAACTCATTTTGAAGTAAAGCATGGATTCTAAGATGAGATAAGAAACGAAGTTGCAGCAGTTTGTGAACAATATAATATATCCAAGTACAATTGAATGTAGAAGCGAATCACAAAAGGTTCAAAAAGAAAATGGCTTAAACACAGATAGGTCCTAGGTCCTAGGTCACAGACTTCACAAAAAGCCATTGACAAAGCAAAGTACACTCCACACAAGATTGAATTGTGTGGTCAATGAAATGAATTCCCTATTCCGGAAGTATGAGAAACAGAATTGCAACTATGTCGAGTTGCACAGTAAAATTCTCATATATGACCACACAAATATTCATACATTGACACATATTTGAACACTCACTAACTTGACTTGTCTTCTAACTTACCAGGCAGTCTTCAGTCTTCAGACTCTTCACTCATTCTCATGCTAGACTCATTTACACAATTTGTACAACTCACAACTCCAATCTAGAACACTTTAGAGTTGAGGTTTCTTACAATACCAACATTGGGCATAGCCCTGTTTTATAGTTTCAGAGGTCAGTTAACTTACTTGGCACTCTTCACTCACTCTCACTCTGGACTCGTTTACACAATTTGTATAACTCACAACTCTAATCTAGAACATTTTAGAGTTGAGGTTTCTTACAATACCCACACAATGGGCATAGCCCAGTTTTATAGTTCAGTAGGTCAAATAATTCATACCTTCCAAAAACAGAAAAAAAAAAGTTACCAACTTAGCTAGTCGGTTAACTGACCTTCTCTATCGGAATCTTCTGGACAATTGTATGGTTGGCTATCCAAATTCTCTAAAGAAAGAAGAATCAGTGTTGACTCTGCCAAAACTCCCCCTCAACACTGACTATTCTTTCTTTCTTTTTCTCCTTTTACTTCTTGCCGAGTAAGATTGGTCTCAAAATGTTCTCTTTGTTCAGGGCTTTCTGTAATGTTGTTTCTGGTGGGGATTCTGGGATTCTGGTGTACATCATTCGTGTACACGGGTAATCTGGGGTTCTCTTTGTTCAGGGCTTATTCTTGTTGTTTTGTTCTCTTTTTCTATATACATAATGATTTTACTGATCAAAAAAAAAAAAAAGATTGGTCTCAAACCACTATTGTAACATAGTCAGATTAACCATTCCCCACCAAGTAAGAGTAAGATTGGTCTCAAACCAATCAGCTTTAGAGCCCTAAATGTGAACGATCAATGATACTGACACCAATATTTAAATTAACGGTCCTTGAAATGACAATGTAGATCCTCTATGGCAGAGTTCCTACTGATGTACAGGAAATTCTCAAACAAGTGGTTAAAGGCGCTTGCCTAAGTACTTAGGCACTCAACTAGGCATTTTTCAAGGCTCAGGTGGTAATAGCGTAGGCGAGCTACATCTAGGCACCTACCTGCATATCAAGCAACCGACTAGGCGAGGTTTTTGGTCCGGGCAGGGTTTCAATGCATGCATATTAATTTGTATCTTATATTTTTACTTATAAGTAATTAGATATATTAATATAATCATACTATCTATCGATTAAGTTATTAATAACAATTTATTTACATGTTTCATTTTTATAATAGTTAGAAGTAAAGAATTACATTTTATATTAACAGTTATAATTGCTTATTACTAATATTAATGATAAGCAATAAACCTATATTAATTTATGAGTTATTTATAAAACTTTATAATTGATGATTTAGATATATTATTTATGTTTTCTACTGATTAGAACCATGCAATATGCAATTATATTAACAATTGTACACAATTAAAATTTACTTATTACAAATACAATTATATAATTTTATCGACTTATTCTCAATTTCTCATTACTAATAAAATTTCATATTGGCTTGTTACTTGCCTAACCTTTATTAACATGTTAGTTATTACGTATAAATTACTAAAAATTTATATTTATGAATTTATCTGTTATAATTTAAATTAATAACATAATTCTATAAATTTGTTGCCTAGGCGAGGGCCTAATCGCCTAGGCAACAGACAGGTATAACACCTAGGCTTGCCTAAAAGATCTTCTGTATCTCATGGCAAAAATGTTACTGCTTGCAGTCATTGATGACATAGAACAATCAGATATTCTTTTGCAGCCAGTATGATATTGGATTCTGATCTAATTTTATCCACATGAAATGCAGTTTTGTTTTTTGTTGTTGTTTCTTTTTGTTTTTGGCAAATATGTCAAGAATAGATCTTATCTTTGTGTGTCATGTCATTGTTTCTTCTCTCAATGATGTTCAGGAGCCTTCAGATATATGGTGATATTTAAGGTTTGTTGCTCGAAGAAGACCATCAATCTCCACGAGGTCTCTTCCACAAAGTTTTTGAAACTTTAACTGGTCTATATTGGCCATCTGTGCCCCTAGTTTAGACTTTCACAAAGTCAAGTTCAGTAGAAGTTGAGCTTTTGGGGATCTATATTGGAAAATCTTGAAAAAAAGTTAACAATATTATAGAGGACTTATCTTTCTTTTGAAAGATAAAATCAAACTCATTAGGGCAGAAATGGCTAATCTTCCTGTGTACTCTCAGTTTTTAGGATGCCAGGGAAAGTGATCAAAAGAGTTGAACAAATGCAAAGGAACTTTCTGTGGGGATGCTGGCAGTTAGAAGGATCATTTGATTAATTGGGTTAATTAACAGAATAAAAGAGGTGGGGAACTTGAGCATCAGGAACACTGACTAGAAACTTGGCCTTTCTAGGCAAATGGTTCAGATTTGAGCATGAGAAAGATAGTTTGTGATTTGCAGTTGTGAAAAGCAAATATGGTATAGGAAAGAAGAAATGGGATACTGACAGAAGGGAAAAAGGTTCACATCAAATCCTTGCAAGATTGAGATGAAACCCAAAAAAAGGATTCGCATAAGAAAAATGATAAATGCATCAATCCAACACGGGAAAAGCATATACATGTCAATATGGCTAATAAAAGAAGGAGAAGAAAGTACACGTAGAAGATGAGGATTAAATGGAGCTATCAGATAATATATCCCAAAAGGTTCCAAGACTTCCCACAATATCAACTTTAAAAAATAAATAAGTAAAATAGAATTTTCAGTTATTTCCCGAAACAAGGGGCATATATTCTAAAAGTAGGCAAAGAGCCTATTCATTACAATATGTCTTACAAGGCCAAAGATATCAATACTGCCCTTGGTTACTTGGATTACTCGGGAACCAAATGAAACACAAAATTGAAATGGTGACAACATAATGTTCAATTAGAAGGCAATTACTAATGAACTTTTTCATATAAAGAGCTTCATAAATTAGAATTTCAAAAAGTTACATGCCTGCAAACTTGCAGAAGAACTCAAA
The DNA here is from genome assembly GCA_031762675.1 of Pachysandra terminalis. Lineage (NCBI taxonomy): Eukaryota > Viridiplantae > Streptophyta > Magnoliopsida > Buxales > Buxaceae > Pachysandra > Pachysandra terminalis. The sequence goes on along the minus strand of JAUPMG010008305.1, from coordinate 7,886 downwards.
ATATATAAAGAATCCATTTGAACGTTTACTAACAAAGCAAAGGAATACACTAGAAGCCACCTAGTTGAATTATCCCAACAGCTGTACCAAAATAATAGAAGACAAGGTGAATCTATCCATGAATAATGACTGAACTGATTTCAGTATGAAGGCAATCCAAACCCTATTACCTAATGCAAAATGCAGAAGTCCGTCTCAAAGAATAAAGTCATCAAATGCTTAATTTGATGCTCCACCAGAAAAGTTCTCATTGGGCTCAAAGACGTACTTGATCAGCGAGTCCTTAATTGATAGCAAATCGGGGAACTCATTCTTCAACTTTGATGCATCCATCTCATTGTTGCTTCGAGGGGCAACTATTACCTTGGCCTGCTCTTCCAGTGTGAAGTTAGTCCACTTAAAGTCCGGGTCAATATAATTCTTATACATCTCCAGAATTTCATTATGGCTCACAACACCAGGGTTTGTAAAGTTCCATATGCCTCTCAAGTTCCGCTTTGCCATCTCAACTGAAATGGGTAGAAGCTCATCCAAAACAGTCATGCTGTTTGGAATGTTGACCACTTTGTTATAATGAGAAATCTTTGTAATAAAGTTGCGTGGGTTGCTGAGATCAGATGATATTGGCATTCGGACTCTAAGGGTACATACATTGTCATATTCTTTCACCAGCTCTTCAACCTGATTCACAAATTAAGAAATATGTATATCAGTAAACATTTACATCTACTAATTTCCAAAATGGAAATTTACGAATTTAACAATGGTTAACAAACTTACCATGGCCTTGGTCTTTGAGTAGAAAGAACCAGTAAAATTGGGCTTATCTTCCTCCTTAAATCCAATGCCTGACCCTTCCGGATGTGTAGCATCATACTCAAAAATACACCCAGTAGCAAAATTCATCATCAGGAGACCATGCTCTCTGCAAACGTCTGCTAAGTTGAGTGTACCTGCAACATTGGTGCGGATTGTCTCTGTTTTATGAGACTCACACCAATCAACGTTGGGTCTACCAGTCACACCAGCAGCATTAAAAACATGGGTCGGCTTAACATTTTGGATGTCTGCTAAGAGCTGTGACCGATCCTCCAGACGCCCTCTTCCATACTCAAAGAGGATCCCTTGTTTCTCACATATCTTTCCAAGAAGACCTCCAATCCACCCTGTTCTACCATAAATTAGGAACTTCAAAATTGGTTTCTCAGTACAGGCATTGCTTTTTGATACTGGAACCACCATTCTGCTCTGACTAGAATTACTTGAGGCATTAAGGGTTGCAGAATGGTTATCTTCAGACCCATCGAAATGCCTTTCAATCCCTGGCATCATCAGCATTCTTGGATGAGGGAGTAATGCACCAGACACATCACCCCACCAATCGGGATTGTTAATGTACCACTCCATTGTCTTCTTTAGCCCATCTTCCCACATAGTGCGCTCTGACCATCCCAAGACCTTCAGTTTCTGATCATCCAAGAAGTATCTCTGGTCATTGAAGGGTCTGTTGTCGACAAACTTTATAACAGAGTCTGTGTCTAGTGAGAAAAGCTTGCATACATCCTTGGCAACATCAATAACTCTCCTTTCCTTCTTCGTCCCAACATTGTAAACATGGCCTACTTCTCCCTTGTGAAGGATGACTTCAAAAGCCTCAGCCACATCCTCACAATAGAGATAACTCCTCACATTAGATCCATCCCCATGAATTGGAAGAGGTTTTCCTCTCATGGCCAAGAGGATGAATTTTGGAATCAATTTCTCAGGAAACTGATTGGGCCCATAAACATTGTTCCCTCTAGTAGTTATGACAGGCAAGCCATATGATCTCCCATATGCCATAACAAGCATTTCTGCCCCAGCTTTGGTCGCAGAATATGGGTTTGTTGGGAGGAGCTGAGAAGCCTCATGGTTTCCCACAACAGCATCCTCGTCTGTCTCCCCATAGACCTCGTCGGTGCTCACATGGATGAATCTCCTGATCTGGCCAGTGACTTTGCAGGCTTCTAGAAGGACATGGGTTCCATAGATGTTGTTCTTGGTGAACTCAAGGCTGTTGCCAAAGGAGTTGTCAACATGGGTCTGGGCCGCAAAGTGCATTATTGTATCAATGGACTCGGTGATGAGGAGGAAGTTCACGAGGTCAGCACTAGCAATGTCACCCTTGACAAACTTGAAGTTGGGGGATGATCGAGAAGGAAGTAGGTTTTTCAGATTTGAACAGTAATCGAGCTTGTCAAGAACAACAATCTTATAATCAGGGTAGTTCCGTATGAGTCGATTTGCGACATGGGATGCTATGAAGCCAGCAGCCCCAGTGATTAGAATGTTCTTGGGCGTATATGAAGCCATGTCCAAGCAGCTTCTGCATAAACCAAAATAGGGAACTAGATTCAAAACAACTTATTAAAAAAACCATAGAACCTCTAGCAACATTAGAGAAACAACAAGGAAACAAAAATTTCCTTGGAAACACAATCCAGAGAAATATGTCACCAAGAATTATGCTTCAAAATCCTAAATCACATGGGCAAAAGAAAATGTCTAAGCAAAGTTAATTAACATAATAAACAAATTTGAAACAACCTAAAGAAACTTACGAGATTAAATAAACGCTTAGAGAACCAAATTGTTCAATACAACTAGATTTCACACATCCGAATATCCGATCCACACAGAGATAGCATGTTAAGCAAAATCAAATCCACGTGATGAAACAGAGAACAAACAAGACGATCTACATCAAATTAGAAGCAGAAACACTAGATCCAATAGAATGCAGCAAACATAAACTAGATCTTCACAAGAAACTGAAAACCCTAGTATTTTTTGTTTAATGATCGAACAAATAAACAGATCTAATTCCGTACGAACGCGTAAAAATCATATAAAAATTGACAAAAACTGTAGCTGAAACCTGCGAAGCAAGTAGCTATTGTTTTTGCAAAAATGCGAATTACAACTGCACTTTTAACAGATTAATTCAAAGCTAAGAGTACATTCAAGCAAATCTCTCAAATGTATTAACCAGATCTAACGCTCCAACTCAAGAACCTCAAACATTAATACAACTAAAATCAAGGAAAAGAGAAAGATCTTTCTTTTTACAAACGTAATTGGATGGATCACTTCAAACAAAGAGAGATTTACATACATGATCGCTTCGGATCGAGATCCAACTAGAGATCGATCTCCCTCGAAAGGAGAAGAGAAGAATACGTGATCTTCAGACAAAAAGGAAGAACAAAAACAGAGATTTGCGGGAGGAGAGTCCGTTCAAGCACGTATTTATACGCACATATTTTTGACCTTTCTCCTGAAAAAATAAAAAGAAATTCTTTATTCCTCTCCTTTACATTTTGGGAAAATTACACTTTAACCTCCTGAAGTTTCTAATAATTGTAATTAATCTTTTAAGGTTTTTAAAATTATAAAGATACCCTTTATCGAGAACCTGAGGAAATAAACCATAGGTCTAAAATATCCCTCTTAAGAAGGTATATTTGGTGGGGAATCTAGATTTTGGATTTTGATAGAATCCGATTCTATAATCCCATAACAAGCGTTTGGGACAGATTTAAGGGTCAGATTCTAGAATTTGATGTTAGAATCTCGCCCAAAATCAGAATTCATCTCCAATGTGATTTTCGGTTAGAATCCTAATAATTTGGGTTAACCAAATTTTAGAATCCAATCTATCCAAATAGGATTATGGATTCTGAAAATCAGCAATGAAAATCTAGATTTTTAGAATCCATAATTGAAATCAAAATTCATAATCAAAAATCCCCACCCAACACCTCCTTAGTCTCTCGACTAAAGAGTCATCATGTATTAGCTTGAATCATTCATCAAAGAAGAAAAAAAAGGAAAAATTACCGAAATCCCCTACTTTAGGCAACTTATTGCCCAAAAGTATATTGACCAAATCAATTCACATTTGTAGTATATTTCTACAAAAATAATCGCAATACGGTCATCTGCCATATGCAAAGTACAAATCAGATATTGTCTCCACTTTTTACTTTTTAAAAAAAATTGAAATTTCTAAATACCCCTTTTCTTCTCCCTCTCTCTCTCTCTCTAACTCCCAATGCCAAACCGGAAACTTCTCCTCTCTCTTTCTCTCTCTAACTCCCAATGCCAAATCAGAAAATTCGAAAACGGATGAACCAAATGGAACGTTTAACTATCCAGAATCATTCATCCCTTTACAGATCAAAACCCCATAATCAACCAAACCACAAGCATGTGAATCCCCAGCAACTAAACTGTTCATAGAGAAGTTTCTGAACTGTGACTGAATCAGCTCAGCTAGGGTTGTATTGTTTCCCCAACAGTAAACCCTATTTCCATTTCTCAAAATCCCACAAGAAAACTCTCTCCCTGAAGTAATCAGAGCAAATTAAATTCACCCCCCTCTAGTTAGATAGCAAGTCTTTTTGTTTAATACACAATGTCCAAACTTAAAAATCTAACAATTTCTTTGATCTCTTTTACTTTCTGGTTTTCAAGCAAAAGAGAAGAAAGTATGTTCTCGTTCTAAGTATAGGTTTGAACCTTAGCTTGAAAAATATTCAGGTTCCTTTAGATGGTAAGGACTGAGATTTGGAACTTCTAGATTGGTTTCGGTCGTAGAGTTTTTTTCAATCAGATGAGGGGTCCTGTCCAATCAATCTAAACGTTTCACGGTTATTATTTGCTACTTCTAACCTTGCTGCAGAATTAATATAAATCTTTGCAATTTCTGAATACAATCAAATGTCCTTGCAAGCATGACAATCCTAAGAATATATCTCTGGCAAATAAGAAAAATACCACATATTCAGTGATTTATCAAAGAGATTATATACATATATATGATTCAATTTCTCAAGTAGGGACTTGAACATTGGAAGGTTTTGAGTTAGGAACAGAAGAAAATTGAAAGCTACATGTATCCAAATATTCAAATCCAATCTAGAAGATTGCTTCGTATGAAATGTTGGGTTCGATTCCGATCCTTTGACTGGCTCGATAACATTCAATACTCTGTGAGGCTTTTCCGGCGAGGATGTCGCAGACGGTGTTTGAGCCGTAACTAACGGCGATAGTGGAAGCCGAGCCGAGGCCGTGACCTTCAATACCAGTGAGGTAGAAATGACGGTGACGAAGATAACGGCGACAGTGACGAAGAGGGAAGTTGTCGTCATCTAATGGGTTGGGATTTGACGTCGAGGGTTTATTCTGTTTTTTTCTTCATTGACGGAGAAAGAGAGAGGGAGAAGAACGGGGTAGTTTAGGAATTTCAATTTTTTTTTAAAAAGCAACAGTGGAGTTAATATCTAATTTGTACTCTGTTATATGGCAAAGGACTGTATTGCGATTATTTTCGTAGAAATATACTACAAACGTGAATTGATTTGGTCAATATATTTTTGGACAATAAATTGCCTAAAGTATAGGAATTTGATAATTTTCTAAAAAAAAAATACTTTAAACGATTGATGAAAAACGATTTATAAGGGGTATGTCAGTCAATGGCCCTTGACCCACGACCCCTTGAGGTTTTTGATGAAGAGTATTATTATAATTTCAAAAATCTCTACAAGTCTAACTATAATTTTTAGAATCCTCATGAGGTCAAAGTATAATTTCACTTATATTTTTTTAGAGCGAACGAATCGAAGGAAGTGTGAGAGAAAAAGAGCGTGTGAAATTACACTTCTACTCAGCGTTAGGAGATTGAAAGACGGAGTTACTTACTCTTATTGGTTTGGCTAAATTTACGGCAGTAACTTACCCAATATTAAAAGAAGATAATTCAAACTCGTTTAAATAATTAATGGTAGTAAATCAACTTAAAACAAGTTACATTCCAGAAATCTTCCTAATTTAAGTACGATTCATAGGCTGCATTTGGCCCGGCTAGTGCGTTTGTATAAGTACTTATTGGATAAGTGACTTAATGGGACCACTTATTTATAGCAACAATAGGCGAAAATAGGTAATACTACTCGGCAGCTTCTCCTTATGGGTAGCCTTTCTCTATTATTTATGGGTAAACACTTAGTATTAAATGTTATCAAACCATTTTTAAGTTGTTTGATCTGGTTTGTACTTTTGGATAAGCACTCATTGGATAATTGGTTCAATGGGAGCACTTAACCACAACAATAATAAACTGCTTACTTAAAAAAAATAGCATTTGGTGAATATATTTATTTAAGTGCTTATAAAAGTTTAGGGATAAAATAAGTATTATAAAAATATTATTAAAGTTTAGAAATAACTTTGGAAAGCTTAGGGATAAACCAGGGCCAAAAAGTCCAATCCATTTATTTAACCTATTTAACCTTCTATATAGTATTATAAATCTAAACTACTATTAAAAGCAAATTATACTTTTAAGATTTTTTCAGTACATTTTATTTTTAAATTAAAATATCCTCCTAAAATACCTTTCTAATTTCACTAAAACTCTTCCACCAACTATCATCATACCAATTTTATATTTACTAAAATTCTTCCACCCGTAAATCCTATCTCTTACTCTTAACTTTAATTCCCTTATTTTTTTGGACTAAAACTCTTCAATTTAAATTTTCACTCCACCCACGTTTTATTTTTACTAAAAGCAATAATTATATTTTTACTAAAACTCTTCTATCTCATTTACGTTTTAGCACAAATTCAATACCTCCTAACCTATATTTAATTTTAAGATTTTTTAGTACAATTTTTGGACTAAAATAACCCCTACTCTTAGGACTTACTTCCCCTTTTTGGACTAAAATACACCCTTTATTTTTTTCGATCGATTTTCTTTTTACTAAAAGTTACTTAGAGTCCTATTAAAATTCAATCTCTCACTTAATTAGAATGTTTAAGGTAAGCTTAAAATAATAAGAAAAGTTTTAGTAAAACTAATTAGTTATACTTTTAAATATCTTCTTCTTCTTCTTTTGTTCTAACAAGTTACTTTTTAGAGTCTGATTAAAACTCAATCTCTCACAAACGAAAGAATTTCATGCGTATAAAAAGTAGTTAATATGTTTAAGGTAAACTTAAAATAAAAAGATAAATTTTATTAGAACTAATTAGTTATATTTTTAAATATCTTTTCTTTTTTCTTTTTTTTTTTTTTGTTCTAACAAGTTAGGTGTCGTTTGGCTCCCATTTTTGGAACTCATTCTAGGGCTTGGAATGAGTTTCAAGCCCTGGAATGAATTTTGACAAAAATTCGAGCATTTGGTTAGCCGATAGAATGAGTTTTCTCAAAATGAGAATGAGAAAATACACAAAAACCTGAAATCACTTCAGACCCATTTTTGAAATTTGAGAATGAGTTTTGCATTTTTGCGGTGGCAAACTTGTAAATTTTGCATCTCCATCCCTTAGCTCGACCCTGACCCCTCTGATTCCAAGAGCTACAACAGCTCCTTCCTTTCAATCTCCCTCGAGTCGTCATCGTGTCCGATTCCAGAAGAGCTACAGCAACAGCTTCACTTGTATGGTCCGTTGTTTTACTCACCGAAGGAGAAGAAAAGGTGGAGTTTTGGCAAGCCGGGAAGAGATTCCACCGGAGTTGGGCAGATTCCCGGGACTTTTCCAGCGAATACGCCGCCTGCTGAGGCTGCTTGGCTTAGCTCTTCTTATTCAGAGAGTGAGAAAGAATAGAACAAGCACGCAATTGTTGTAGCTGCAGCTACTGCTGCTGCATTTCATCCTCCTTTTTGTTGTTTTTCTTCATTTTGATATATAAAGTTTTAAATTTCTTGCAGAAATTGTTTTTCTCATCTGGGTATTTAGATTTCAAACTGTTTTCCAGGGACATTTGGTAAATAAGCTTTAATTTGCTACATCTGTTCTTTATTTCAACATCCCCATTTGTTGTTTCTCTTTCT